>JAQIWX010000993.1:0-12246 GCA_034696785.1 Lepidocyrtus cyaneus | reverse complement strand
GTGAGAAATGTATCCCCCACCCAGCCCCCATGTGAGAAATGTATCCCCCACCCAGCCCCCATGTGAAAAATGTATCCCCCACATGATGATGAATGAATGATGAATGTGTGTCCTCCGTCAAAACCAATGGGAACTGCTTGCTTATCTTCGAAGATAAAAATTGCCAAGGGGCGGTGCAGGAATTGTCCACTTCCAGGAGTCAGTGGGACCTTCGTGAGCTGGACTTCATTAACAAGACAAGCTCCATCGATATCTCCGGCCGGAGTAAGCTCCAGGCGAAGGTGACCAAGTTTAACTTGAGATACGATCTCAAGTCACTCTTGCTTGGAGGGGAAGTTCGGAGGGTGGAGCTGAGCTGGCCAGTCCGGTGAATATCGTCAACAATGGAACCGAGCCATTGGGGCAGACCTTCCAAGGCCGAGGGACGTACAGGGAGAGCTTCAACTTTGAAAGGTTTGGCAGCTTCCAAGTCATGGACAGTGTCGGGGTGAACCAAGAACTCAGGACGGACTGTAACGGAAACGTTCCATTCATTTCGGAGTTGAACTTGACGGCGGCCCTCCAAACCGCGTATGGATTCCAATCTGGGGAGTGTCTCCGGAACAGGTCCAACCTGCCAAGGTCACTCTTCGCTCATTCGAGGTCAATGAAAGGTTGACCCTGGCGGGCTGTACTGTTAATGAGATCCGCTCATTCATCCAAGTCAGGGAGGAGATCCCGCTGGAGTTCGAGATGGAGGTGGTGGTCTCGGGAGGGATATTTGATGGGAGCAGTATGGGTAGGGGAGCTCCATTGAGAGTCGGGAGGGTACGGTCCAGGCTTCCCGAAGGCATGGAATACGTCAGGGATTTGAATGGCTTGGAGCTTGTGGCCAAGACCCAAGGCACGATTTTGGTCAGCGTGGCCATCAAGTCGGAGGTGGAGACTGAGTCGTCCCCTCTACCCCAATGCAATCAAGTATACCAATAATATCGACGTTAAGTTGAAATGATTTTATTTAATTCCATTCCAAATCACATTTTTTAAAAATTTTACAAAGAAAAATATTTTAATTTTTAACCTTCTTAACATTTATGTAAGTAACTTTCAATAAATACATGATTATTGTACATGATTATAATTATAATTCTTTAGAAAATCCGAATTATGTATTAACAAGTTTTACAGCCTGGCCAAGCCAGGCAATGTAGATTACATTAAAAACCCAATTTGTTGTTATTATTACGGAGCTTTGCGGAGTTGTAATTTCCTAGGTATTGTCTGTCTGTCTGTCTGTCTGTATACACGATAACTTTCGAACGGATGCGAATTTTTCAATTCTGATTTCGGCAATAGATAGCTATGGACCATATCTCGGAAGAGTTCGAAGATGGACCATGCAGGTCACCCGGAATTGGGTCAAAGGTCAAGGTCAAATTGTTTTTATATAATGAACCTATATCAAATGGGATGTCATTCGAAAGCTAACCATGAACTGTGTTCAGTGACACTAATATTAATGTCGTAGGTCACTTGAAAGTGGGTCAAAATTGAAAAATCAATGTCGATTTTCGAAAATTGGCAAAAATTCTAAATGGGGTGTCATTCGAAAGGTAATCATGAACTAATTTCAGTGACGCTAACATTAACGTCATAGGTCACCCGGTAGTGGGTCAAAATTCAAGGTCTATTTTCGAAAATTGACGAAAATTCTAAATGAGGTGTCATTGGATAGTTAATTATGAGCTGACGCTAATATAATTGGCATATGTTAACCGGAAGTAGATCAAAAATCAAGGTTAATTTCTTAATGAGGTGTCATTCGAAAGCTGATCACTTACATATTTCGGTAGTGCTAATGGTATCATGATAGAGGACAAAGTTGATCAAAGGTCCGTAGTTACATTGTAACCATTTATTAAATTAAACAACAGCAATCAAGTTCCAATAATCCCGGCCAACGACAGCTCCGTGTGTATTAAAAATGAAAATAATGCATAAAAGGAATTTGATTAATGAAAGTACGTATACTTAAATATTACTATTAAACCCTTCAAACGTAATATGCAGATCCGTCGACCTAATGCAACGCAAAATCACGATAAACAATGTGCAGAAATCTTATTTGCAAAGCTTAATTATGTAAATTCCATTTGACATGAATGAAATTATCATTTTGTCTTAATTATGCAACTTTGAATTGAATGGAATTGGAAGGCTGACCATGTTAACCATGTTAAGTGGTATAAGTAAACTGAGTGAGTAGGTATTAGGTGCAACTTTTGATGATGATGATGACGATGAAAAATTTGAGTGCGCAAACTCAACTTTGCTTCACGACTAACTTGAATCTGGTTTGCACATGCATAGGCCTCAGCGGAAAGTGGCAACGAGAGATGCATCAGTACATGAATTAGATAAAACGAAACTGTGCTACGCCCGGACCAATGGGCATATGGAAGTTCATCGTGACTGTACCCAAATCCCTCTGGGTTTTATTAGATGTAGATTAATAATCTATCATTATGTAAATGAGAATGAAAATATATATAAACAATTATAAACTCTTTTTTTATTTGGAAAATTACACAAATAATTAACTTTATTTTTCACATTGATGCGATGCTGGGGAGTAGCTCATCTTATATTGTACCTTCATCTTCGCCGACAAAGAATATTGGCTACTTTGGCGGAAGCGCATTCTAGCGCCGCCGCTTCCTTTGTTGACCCACGACCAAGGGATGATTTTGCAAGGCTTTTGCAAAATAGCCAAACTCTTTGCGGAATGCCACGATGGATCCCTGGGCATATTTGGTTGACCTGAGGAAGCCGCCCAAGACTATCTGCACAATTCATAAAATAAAATCATTTCTCATTTATTTAATTGCCAATTAGATTGTAATTAATGGGCTTTCATTTGATTCCTACCACGAGCAAATTGTTCAATTTCTCGGCCGCCTCCCTGTCCGCTTCAGAATCGGAATCCAGCCAGTTTTCCACCCTCTCCCCAACAGCCTTCACTTTGGGGAGGAGGGCAGTCCGAATGGCTTCATTGCCCAGTCCGCCCAAGACAGCCACTGTACCGTAGAGTGAAGCTGGTTGTGCTTGTTCCCGGCTTATCACCTCGGATAAGGCCGCTGTCACTTCCAAGTTGATATTGATCCCCTCAGCCACGCTCATTTTGCAGAGCTTCAGAAGCAACTGGACAGCCTTTTCCCGGAGTTCCCAATGACGACGGTCGGATCGGGAACCTTGGCTGCGTCCTTGGGACATGACGCATGTCACGAGGGATCTCCACAATTTGGTAATCTACAAAATGAAGCTGCAAAATAAGGTCGGAGTTCCCCGATGTCCTTCATGAATTTAACAAATTGATTTGTTTTAAGCTCACATCCTCTCCCAACTTAACTTCCGGGTTGTTAAGCAGATTTTCCGTCATTGTCAACAGTTGACAGAGTTTGTGCAGATCCTTTTCATTCTTCAGTCCCGAAGCTCCCAAGGAGATGAAGCTCACCAGCCCGGGAACGGCATCCTTCACCCGCTTCCCGTTCGTCAGTGCTTCGAAGATGGGCTATGGAAAAAACAACACAGATTTTCAATCTAGTTAATTCTACAAAAATTAACTTTCTGGCATAAATCAATCAAGATGGCTAGCTTACGTAAGGCGGCTTATCGGTGGAAGCTGCTCTCCTGGTCCTCGCTCCAACAGCTCGTCCACTGACCATTGGAGTTGAACGGCGGACAAAAACGGGCTGGTCAACATGGACGCCAGAAGACTCTTCTTCATCGCTGGAAGGAGAGTCCGCATCACTCCTGGGGATGAAGAGGGGGAGACGCTCCGGAGCCAGATTATCACCAGAGCCAAGCGTTGCCTCAAGAAATATGGGGATGATCAGCACATTCTGTTCATTTTCTTTCCCGGGCGAAGTACATCCTGGCCTTCGACAGTTATTTCAGCAAGGCCAAGGTCACGGAGGTCAGGCCATTCCCAATACGGAGGAAGGACTTTGCCGGGAATCCGAGCTTAGGTAAGGTACAATTGCCATTGGTCAAGTGTCCCAGGGAATGTCGGCCCAAGTATGGGAAGGACTGGGAGTACTGCTGAGCTCCGGCTCCACAAGAATATGAATCTGATAAAAAAATTGCCAAAAAATTAAATCAATGATTAAAAATTTTCTTCCTTGTCTAGAACTATTTAACTGTAGTATAATTAAAAATTATTCGAAACCATCATTGTAAGTAAATGCATAATAATCATCGTCTGCAAATCTTCATAAAATCGACGCTTTTTCATTGAACAAAGACTCTTTTAAATTTCAAATCAAGCAAAGTGAAAATTTCATACTTCTCACATTACCCCATTTATTTTAAATCTGCGTGGCGCACTTCCTTTGTTCCTTTTTAGTACCAAAATCCGCTGTCTTTGTCTTAAGCTCTCCATGCATTTTTATAAAGAGACTAGATAAAATGTATGGGATGAGTTGAATTAAAATAACTCCCATGTTCCTGAATTATGTTAGCAAACTTTCTTCATCATTTCTCAATCGTACTCACTTTCAGCTGACAGCCAACACGGAGTTTTTTATCCTTTTTTCTGACCTCCCTCTCGTCACGTTAAAATCTAATGCGCAACTGAAGAAAGCAATTGAAGCAAATAATTATTTAAATGATTTAATGTCATCGAGTAAGCTTCAATGGGATTAAACCAGTTAAAACGCATATTGAATTTTTACATTTTTACGTACATCACTAACAATCATCAAATGTTGAATACTGACCGTAAATAGAATTCCAGTGTACATATGTGACTGAGGATTATTGAATTTTAGACTGAAATTATTTTATTCGAATACGTGCAGTTACTTGTTATTAAAACTAAGCTTGTTAGCTATATATTAGCTACAATAGTTACAAGAATTTTAAGGCAGATGATTAAGCGCTACAATGAAGAAAAAGAAGAAGCAATCAGTAGTGCGGTGGGATGGCGTTACAGGTCCCCAAATTGCTGACGCTATTTTTAATGTTGTTGGAGGGGACACAACAAAACTTTCTGTTTCAACGCAGAACACCTTATCAGTTTGGGGAAAGATTGCGCAGACGTTTGGGCCGGAATTCAAATTACAGCTTGATCGCCAGTGGTTGAAGACAGCATGGGAGAATAATATCGAAGGATGCAAGGTACTTAAAAAACAATTTTTATGTAACATTTGCATCAAATAAACTGTGTCATATTATGCTAATTTAAAAAAAAAATTCTGAAGGATATCTATCGACAAAAGTGCCAGGACCTGTCCGTGAGTCTGGATGAAAATTCTAGCCAGTTTGTTGTGAGTCAAAGCAGAAAAATTTACTGTATCTGTGGAAAACGAGAGAGGGATGTCCCGGAACAGCAAATGATAGAGTGCTCCGGTTGCCAGGAATGGTATTGAAATTTTCATTAGACATAAATATCCTATAATCCTCTAAAGCATTTAGAAACGGTATCAAGTAAAACAGTTATAACGAGAGTCATTTATAATGAAATAGGTATCACTGCTCATGTCATCATGTCCCAAAGAAGAAGTATACTGGGAGCAAAAAATGGCTTTGCTTCAAATGCAAAAATCTCTCCAGCTCGCAATTTGTTCCTCGACTTTTCCTTCCCACCAAATTAAATCCGGAAACAGTTGCGGGTTTTGATGGTAAAAATATTGTATAAAAATGTAGAGCTTTGATGGCATTAGTATATCAAATGAAATTATTTAAGGTTAAGAAAAATGTTTTTGTCAATTTAACTGTTTACCCTTTCTTTTAGAAGATGAGGGAGACCAAAATCATAGGACGGGAACCGAAGAATTGATTGATTATGAAACAAACGTAAGGTTAATTTGTTTAAAAAAATATTTCTTTGACTACTGAACAGGTGCGTTTTTTTGTTATTATTTGCTGTAACCTTAACTTTTATAGTCCCCTGGATCAATAAACTATGGAAGTGAAGAATCATGCCCAGAACCCATTTTTGCATCAACTCCACAAACCTCTGCAATTCATGTAGATTTAAATCCAGATCAGGTAACTTTGATATTATGAGCTGTCGCATACTAAAACGTCGCTAGTTGTGAGAATACTGATTAAATAAAGGCATTTTTTAAATATGACACAAAATCTTTACCTTTTTATTCGATAGTGTGAAGATATCAATTCAGTTTCTGTCGACGGAATTGTAAGAAACCCATGTTACAAGACATCACGACTACTACTTACAACAACGGAAATGACGATGTCCGAACAAGTCCACGAGGAAAGCGAGAATATTCATGAGGAATCGCCACCGGGGAATGCTTCGCTACAGTTAAATGGTAAAATTATTAACGTTTATATTTAACCAATTGGTAGCAATAATAAAGCTCATTGTTTTAGAGTGCAATTTATATTTATTTTATTGTTTACAGCATTTGATGGTCCAACAGCGTTTAAGACCGTGTTGAAAACTTCCCTGCGTGCCAGTGAGTGGTCTGACATCAAACCATATAGAAGGGAAGGTAGCATTACCGATAAGCGTTACCTGTTCCGCTTTCCAAAAGGCGTGTGGACACACGTTTTTAATGATGTTTTTATGCGAACAGCGTGCGAGTCCATGGTTGGCTGTAAATTAATTTTCGCTGATCATAAGATACAAACGGAAAAAAAGAAAAAACAACTTGTTCCACTTTATGCAACAGCAGATGCCAAATGCAAAAGACCAGGCTCTCATTGCGAAATGACGTATTACTTCGAAATAAACCCAATCCCTGAAGACGACTATGATGGCGATGTACCAATTAAAATAAGGTAATTAGGCTTAACTTAATATCAGTTGTTGTAACAATATGGCACCTTGTTTTCCCCTTTAACAATAATAATTTTAATTCTATTTGCAGCTGTATTGGAACGTTGTCTCACAATCTTTCTGTAATTGGAAAGCGACCGCTAGCAGGAATCGTTCGAGAAAAAGCAAAAGAAAGTTTAGCTACCGAGAAGGCCTCCATTTATCGAAGAAGAAATTATGGAAAGGAATCAACAAATAAAACAGCCCTGCAGAAAGGGAATTTGTCTGAAGTTCAAACTCTTCCCATATTATTAAAAGCAAGATCAGAGGTTTGATATTTCATTGATGTTACCAGTTAACAATTCAACTATTTAATGCAGTATGTTGAAGTAAATTATAATAATAATCTGATTCATTAGGCCTTACAAAGAGATGATCTGGACAAAAATATCATCGTGGATTTGTTTCTCAGAAGACAGGAATTTATGAAGATGGATCGATTGAAGGTGGCAAATGTTCCGGGCTTTATTCAAGAACTAAGCCTATTTCCCTTTTATGTGACACTTTACACCGAGCGACAGTTTCAGATTTTGAAAAATCTACATACGATGGATCCTTACTGGGTACTTCACATAGACAGTACCGGGAAAATAAGTGCGGCACTACCAGGGGAATACGGCACCACACAGCAGTACTACTACGCTCTAGTTGCTAATTTACCTGGCGAAAACGAGAGTCCGTGTGTTCCTCTGATGGAATTCATAACTAATAGTCATTCAGCAGCAAACTTGTCAAATATCCTTCATTATGTTTTTACTCGGTAAGTTATACATCTTTATCCTACACATTATCAAGTTAGTTTAATTAATCGAGTTTTGAGAGTGATGATTCCCCAAAAGTTGTTTTACTGGAAACAAATGATAATTATATTTTAACTGAGGTTGACTTTAATCTAATTCAAATGCATGTAGTAATGCAGTGCTTTGTATACATTGATAGGTATGGAGAATTCACTGGAAATCGGACGGGTCCCTTTGGAATAAGACGGATTGAGACTGACGCATCCAGAGCCTTGATTGCCGCAGTAATGCAAGGAATGGAGTTTGGTGCCACGCACCGGTACTTGAAAATCGCTTGGACCCATTTAGTCAAGCGAAACAAAATAAATTTTGTTCATCACATTTGCAGGTAATGAGGAATTTTTTACTTTTGCCTGTGATACTTATGTAACAATATTATCAACAAATTATGTTAAAAATCCCCGTTTGAATATTTAGGGCTCATACAATTAAATTTGTTTTCGACAAAATCGAAACTCAATATAAACAGAGTGAAGAATCGATGAGAATACTGCGGAAGTGGACTCGAGCCTACCTACTTGGCCTAGATTTGTATGATTTTGTCAGAAGAGTGAGAGATGCAGCTCTTATCTGTGGCAGTCCGTACCTTACTGATGATGTGGTGAAAGCAATTAATTTTCTAGATTTGCCTACCAAAAAAACAGGTAAGTTTTTTCTATTTGCATTAAATATAGACAGTAATTTATACTTGGCATCAAGTTTTTTAACAATTAAAAATGATATATCACTATTTCTACAGGTGTTTTAGCCTGCAGCAATATCAGTTCTGAAAATATTCCTAGCGAGGGATCCTTCTATTCCCAAAGTCCATTTGGATACTACGCTGTACTAGTCTGCCACCAGAATAAAATTAACCTCAATCCCAGATTTTACAAGTCAATTGGTCGGCCGTCCGCTTTTGCATCCGATTCTGACGATGATGCGACTTTTGAAAAAAATCCACACTACAACATTAAGTTCCTCGAATACTTAATTGTTCAAGTATTTTGCTTTGGTTGCATGATGGATCACTCTTTAATTAGTTTAAATGAGTTAAAAATGCAGGATGATACAAACGCAGCCATTGAATCCTGGAATAAAGTGAGCTTTAGTTTAAAAACTTGCTTTTGAAGGCTATTAAGTTGTACATATACATAAATAATTCAATTAACTTGTTATTTATTGCTACCCAATTTCACTTCTTCTTTTATTTTTATAGATTCTTAAAAGAGACGAATTGGGTGCTGAAAATCCAATGAAGATAAGTCGACTAATTGTTCGCCTTGAAGAAATGTTAAACGGTATGTTTACGGCCACATTCTTTTCAAATTAAACAAATACAGAATAATCACATGCATTACTTCATCGTAGCGTTTACTTGTAGGCCGTCTGCTTCAGTTTGAAACGGGTGTCACTAACCTAAGAAGAAAGGCTTGTAAAACCAGGAAGAATCCAAAGAACACAATATCAACCAATCAAAATAACTCACCAAATATGACTAACACACGGCTCAGACGTCAAGATATAACTGAGTGTCATCCAGAACAAGATCATGAAGTATGGAAGAAATCTGGCGGTCGAAAAGTTCCCTCCACAATCCAAGATACCCCACTTCACCATGTTTTACGAATTCCGTATGGTGGATCGATTTTTGTCGGAAAAACTGAAATAATCCTCAGAAATTCTTGCAATATTGATAACATACTTCAAATTTTATACACTTTATACAAAATCCATTTGCCAACTGCAATCTACTTAGATACACTGGCAGAAGAGATTCCTTCTACTCCGTATTATTTACTACAGCTATTTCGCTATTTAGACGCTGGCGACTTTTCCAGTGCCAGAAAAATAGCTCTTTTAGATGTGCTCAACTTAGCCCCTCGTGAATTAGATAGTGGTGATCTGTACGAATCTGAGGATAGGTTACTAAAAGCGCTGGCTGGTCTGTTTTATGTTATTCAAAACCAATCTTGCAAAAAGTCTTGCTCTATAAGTCGCACAGTAGACATATTCCCAATGAAGGATATGTTTTTGTTAGACCCAGCCCAAGCAGGTAAAATGTTTTCCTCTTCTGAAAAAAATCAATTATGTGATCATTGCAATTCAAGGTCTTTAACCGTTGAAAGAACGTGGCCTGCAATTGGCCCACCTCCTTTTGTATGCTACGAGTTACAACAGGAAGGAACAAGGTGCTTAGAGAATGATCTTCTGTCAAAACAGTTTCTAATTGGAACTGAATTCAATTTGTTTGCGTATACCGTTTTGGAAGACAATCATTACACGACTGTCTTTTGCTACCAAGGTAAAAAATTTATTTACAATGATCTGCATAGCAATGCGTTATGCAAGTACAGACAAGCTGGTGAAAGTCATAGTATAAGTACAGTATGGCTAGTGAGAAAGTAACAGAGATATTTCTATATTATTCAGAGAAAATGTAGTTTGATTAGATGAGTTGTATTAAGTGAGTGTTAATATTCACCCATATTCTTTTTTGTTTCCCAAATGTTTTCTCTTGTCTCCACAAAAAAATCATACTACCAAAACTCAAATATAAATTAACTTGTGATAAATTCGAATTAAATTTTGATGACAAAATTAACTTATGATGACAGAAAATTAAACCGCGATCGTTTAATCAATATTTAATTTCAGCTTTTTCAAAACTTTATTGTTATCCTAATGCATAAATTATAGGATAGTTGAAACCAAACGAGCAAAAAAAAATTATATGCTAGCCTTCTGCATCGTAATATGATTAATAGTTTCAAGTTATGAGGTTTAAATCAACTCATAAGTTATAATAAACCCATGAGTTGATTAAGTGGCTCCACAATTACATGATTCGTGCCCACGGCCGGATCCGTCATCCTTAAAAAATTCCGGCACCCCCTGAATAATAATCACGATCACCACCGACCCTCCATCCGGTCTCTCAAAAGCGGACAACTCCAGCAGACTAGCGTTATCAATGACGAACTACACCTTAGGCTGGCTCTCAATCCGGACACTTGCCGGGGCCATGGTATAGTACTGAACATTCTTGTAGAACTCGCCCCCTTCCGGATGGACTAGGATGGGGGCGGAGTAATTATTCCCCGCCCAGTTGGGCCCTCCATCCATGTCTAAAGCCATGTTCCAGTCCAGCCGGCCACCGAGCTGGTGGAGCAAGTTGAAGATGAAGTCGTGGGCGTAGTCCTCCGCCAAAATCCACTTCCCGAAGCCAACCATCATTCGGATCCTTTTCATTCCGGTTGCAAGCTTCAGTGCCCAGAATGAACTTTCCCGATCTTTCCCGAACCCGGTCATAAACGGTATAATTGCGATCCGGTCACCCATAAAAGTACCAGTGGACGGCCAGTCCTTGGACTTACTTGAAAGCGTTCTGATTGGAGAAGATGCCATTGGCCTAAATCTCCGCCATGGGGCGATTATGGTCCAGGGCCATGATGGATCAAATAAACCTGTCAAACACAGGAATTTAGGAACCTGTCTCGAACCTAACGGCACCTTTGTAACGATCCTGATCTTAAATTCACCTATCCTCCAAAAGTAGGAGAACCGACCTGTTTAAAAATTCCTCCAAGTAAGCAAGGACCACACTTGGAACCCGTCGAAATGTATCTATTTATTCCGACAGTTTGGAAATGAAGAAGCAGATGAGAAACCTCAAAATATTCCGGTAATAATTCATCTTGTTTAATTGGCTAATTAATAAAGTTGCAAAAATTTCAAGTTATAGGTAATTTAAAATTCCAAAATTCCGTTTTTATTTTTACCCTTTTTACTTTTTTATGAACCTACGTACCAAAGCAACCAACTGTGGCTAAATGAAAAACTTTAGCCGAAAAAAGTTTTAAAAAAGTTTTTGGTTGGTGGCGAGCCACGTTACTTTTATTCCCGGAAAGAGGGTTATTCATGGTGACGTAACTTCATATGAAATGAAGTATTGAAAAGTTATGAATCGAATAGTTCAAAGGTTGGATGAATTTAATTCCTATTTGCATTTATGACGTAGAAGCTTAATACGACTGTGGCAATGTGGGATGGGAATAAACAATAAACCTGTCAAACACAGGGATTTAGGAACCTGCCTCGAACCTAACGGCACCTTTGTAACGACCCTGATCTTAACTTCACCTGCCTCCAAAAGTAGGATAACCGATTTGTTTATAACTCCTCCAAGGAAGGAAGGCCGACGGAACCAGTCTATATGTATCTATCAATTTCGGCTTCATCCCACTAACTTAATTTACACCGATGCAAATTTAAAGCATTCTATTTAATCCAAATCTATTAAGTATAAAAGAAACCATATTAATGAATACGCATTTGGATTGGACAGTATAAAAAATTTAGTACTGCGTCACTTTACATAATTCGCATCTACATGATATCCCACAAATAATATCTTATTTTCTATTATCGCATAATTATTATTATTCCAGTACTCCGCATATGAGAGTCATTGCTATCACGTAAGTACCATTAAAAATACCCGCTGCACCGTTACTTTGCTGTCATGTGATTTATATAAATCTGCACAGAAACTAGAACATCCAAATAAACAGTCAAAAACACTATTAACATATCTTGCAGCGTAGAAGACGGTTATAATATTAAATAGTTAATTTTAGT
>JAQIWX010000992.1:0-12250 GCA_034696785.1 Lepidocyrtus cyaneus | reverse complement strand
CCATCTATACGGGTTACTTGGTCACTCTCCACTCATTCCTCTTGTTGTTGCCCTTTTCCCATCATATTTCACAAGTTTCACCACACGGCCACCACCAGCATCGCATCACCAACTGCTGGATCCCCAACATACATCATGGCAATAAAGTGAAGAAGGAGTGAAGGAAAAATCAAAGATCTTTTCCCTCCATGTATTTCTCCTGAGCAAGTCCATTTTACCATGTACATCTCTCCCTGCTCCCTGAGAAAAAAGAAATTGGAAGCTGGCTGCAGTACTTCCCTCCTCACATGGCAAGTTGATATTAGTAAAAAGAACCGGGTAAAGAGTAAAGAATAGAAAAGGGGCAACAATAAAAAACAAAAAGAATACTGGACCAAAAAATATCCAACTGTACTTTTTTTAAAGAAACGATTGGAAACTTAGCCTTTCTTCATCTGCTCCCTTTCCCTTATGTGTTTAAAGTAGGTACCCCTGCAGAATAGCTAGTAGCCAGCATTACTCCCTCATCTGCTAGAGTCCCGCTTCTCTGGTGGTGGAACTAACTTTAAGTAATGCACATAAAGAAAAGCACTTTTCATTTCCCTTTCTCCTCAACGCAATAAACCACTTGAAAACTACGTCTCTCCTTCCATCTCATCGTCCTTCTTCAAGGAGTTCCATTCCAGTTCCCTGCTACTTTTCCCTTTCCTCTCTATCGCTCTCCTCTGCAGTTCCACACAGCCCATTATTTTCTTAAATGCCACATCGCATGTCGACAAGTAAAAAAAAGAGACAAAAAATAAAGAAAGAAAAGTATTAATGGTAGTAGCATTAGAAGTATATTTCTTTCTCGTCAACCTTTTCCTGAAATTTTATTCCCCGTTCCTTGACAAATACACGTGTTCAGTCCTTCAACAAAAAATGGATACTTTCGCTGGAAATTTTATATCCTTTACATTTTTTTTGTTTTTCGTTATTCCTCCCATGCAGATGGCCACCGGCGATGGTAAACATAATACTGAGCTGATGGGAGAGGGATAAGGATGCATCTTTGTCTGTTTGTTTCTCTGCCCACTGCGATGAGAATGGGAAACAATCAAAATCACATAATAATACAAAATATATTATTACCATCCTCTATTTTTAGAATTTTTCTGTCTGACTTTCCCCAAAGTTTCCCCCTTGTTATGATTGTTTGCTTGTTTCGCTGTTGTTTGTAGAGCTTCACGGGAAGAATGGAATAAGAGGAGAATTTGATATCAAATCTCCCCCCATGATGCGAGATGATGTTATGCGATAGCCTCTTGCAAAAGTTTGTTTTTGGCAAACAGAACGCAGAGATGAAAAAATAAATTGGAGTGATCTTCTAAATCCAGAGGAAGCAATCAGGAAGAAGAGGATTATTTCTGCTTTTCGTAGTAGTGTAGTCCGTTTGTCAAATGGAACGTTTGACGATGACCATTTTGGAAAGGGACAGACATGCTCGTGACGTTAATTCATATACTGCGAGGGAGGAAGTGAAACTGAATTTACTGAAGGGCTTCCTCTCAGTCACAATGCACAACCAATGCCATAATTTGGACAAGGCTGGCTGAAGTAAAACGAGTAAGTGGGCTGTACTGGGCTAATGGGTCACGAAATAATCATATCATAAATGACTTTCTATTACTGGGAAATTAATAAACTTTGATTACGCCACCTTTTCCCTCCCTCGCTCCAACTGTAGTGTTGACAGTCGTAGTAAATTGCATTTGTTTGTTTGTTGTTGTCACCTACTTTTTCTTTTGTCCCTTTGCAAAGCAACTAAATTTTTATGGAATGAAAACAGCAGGGATAAATTACATTAGCTCCCGGCTCAAAACATATTATTATTAGTGTATGGCAAAGTGAGATACTTTCTCTTCATCCCGACATCCAACCAACCCTGCCCAGCCAACCGAAAGGGATATTATTTCCATCAACAGTCTCATGAAATGAATGAAAGCAGAAGTGGGGAAACTAAATTAGCCTCATTTTTCTCCATCATTACTACATTCCTGGAGAAATTTCAATTTCCCTCTTGCAAAAATAGTTTTGCATTGCCATGTCCCTTCCTTCCCTTCCGCTACCTCATTCCAATTTCCCTTTTTGTTTGTATAGTTAAGGGTAAAAGTGAATGCGTTCGTTTTTTGTGCAGTACAACAAGTGACATTTGACGCTAATGTACCTACATAGTTACAAAAGGGACTATCACATCACTTCAAATTTCCATCCTTTCCTCCAGTCAACTTGAAACCCATGGTACAAAAGACCTGCTGGAACTCCAAGTCATCTGTTCAAGTCATTCCTTTTCATTCATTCACGTCTATCTTCCTCATTTGTCCGGGCTCCCTTCCCTCCGGCTTTGCTTATTTGGATAAAGTGAGGACTGACTACTAAGCCATGGCTAAAAGTCATGTAATGACTGTATGACTAGGGCAAGACGGAAATGATGATAATAAAAATAATAAGAATAATTGAAAATATAAGAAAATAGTGTTTCCCCTTTGTTCTCCGTCGGTTGGGGTCTGGTAGCTGGAGGGGAAGGGGGGACCGTGTTGTAAGAGTAAAAGCAATTCATTTTGATTTCAATCTAGTCCATTTCCCAAACAAGTTGAATGTCTAAGTAAGCACAACTCAAGTCAGCCTTTAGAGTCAGATACAGAGACCAACCGATAGATCAACTTCTTCTCCTTCACTTCCTTTCTCTCTTCTCGTTCTCGGGAACTACTTTCACTGCAATCCTGCTCTCTCCAAGCATTTGTCAGTAAAACAACAAATTATACGATACGGCTTAAGGAGAACAAATCAAGCGGTGGTGCTGGTGGCTCAGCATCTGATCCTTCCTTCTTATCGTACGAGGACAGTGAAATAAAATAAGTACAAGGGTAATAATAATAATATAAAAGAAAGTTGTGGCTGATCTGTCTGGTTAAGATACACAATACAAATTTTTGGCAGAATGGAACGATAAACTTAAATCATATTTTTTGCCTGCCTTATGGAGGGAACAGTTCCTCCTAATAAAGTACTATATTGTCTTATTATACATCATATTTCACTTTCAAAAAAAAAGAAAGTTTTTTGTTGCCTTACAATTTTCCCTTCCTATACAGACTGCACTGTTGAATTGAGTTTGACTTGACTTGAATCTCATTTTGTATGGAAATAAAGAGCGAAAAGTAAAACCAACTTTCTGCGTATTTTTTTAGGAATAAAATAGAACAGCAGGTTTCACCACCAACAAAACAATGTGAAATGCTTATAATATGCAGTTGGATGTTCTTCCTTCCTCCAGGCGGCTTTTCTATTAGTATCTGGAGAATATAAATTTGGACTAGTGGTGGTGGTAGCATCACATCATCTTCCTCACTGCTACGTATTATCTAACCTTTCTCGGTTTAACATGTGTAGGGCCATTTATTACATTACTTCCAACACTGCTCCTTATTTCCCTGCTACCGGCATACCACGGAATAATATAATATTTCATATTAATTCACATTATTCTGGCAGATATGGGATGGTATGAATGTATTTAAAAAAATTAGTCCTTATAGCCTCTGTCTACTACTATACTCATATGAGATGAATGACTTAAAGGAAATGCTATAAAGGTACTTCGTGCTTGGATGTAGAAACATAGAAAAACGCATGATGCATTGTCCGGTCATCATCCTCCCCTTGTCTATTCCAGAAAGGAAAAACCGCTGGCACTGGACAAGAAAAAGTCCGTTTAAGCCTATGTGGCTTTCACCCAACTCCGCCATATTATGGGAACTGAAAATGGATGGTGATCGCAGCGTGATGGAACTATGGGAAGAGAAAACAGAGTCAGTGGTCTGCTGCCTTTCTCCCCATTTTGTCCAGCAGAATGGTTAGATTGAAAACAAGCATTTTAATAATGGTGGGAACAGGCAGGAAATGGAAAGTGGAGTTCCCTCCTGTATCAGAATGCTTTTGCATATGCACACCATCAAACACACATGAAGGAAACAGGAGGAACAAAAGGGAATCTTTCGTAGGTAAACTAAAAATGAGCAGAAATGGGTAGGTAGGGACATATGTAGGTACATACAGAAATACATAAGGCAGGAGAAAGTGAAGCATGAAATCAAGGAAGTGAAAGCCATATGTTCCTTGTAGGCACATATCATCATATTTGTACTGATGCATGCCTGCATCTATATCAATCTGGATTATGCCTGACTGCATATCTGTACCCTTTTTACCGTTCACTCCTTCCACTCTGCCTTTGTACTGTTGTGTTGTTGAACAAGGGAAAAGAGAAGGGGAAAGAACTACATTTTTTTCATGCATTTTTCTATCATAATCATCATCTTCTCCTTCCATTTCCTCCTATTCTTATTCTCTTTTTGCTTGGATGGATGGATGAAGGGAAAGATGGAAGTCATCTGGAAAGGAAATACATTCAGAGAAAAATAATATTTTATTCCTTTAAAAAAATCTGTTTCCTTATCCTTATCAAATGGGTATAGAAAAATATTTGTTTACGGTACATATATGTACATATATGTACTGTATTCCACCCTTCCAATCTTGTGTTAGTAATATATATGCAGTGTAATCGTAATCCAGAGATATTCAGTGATTCGTAAACTGATTTCTTGTTGTTACAGGACATTATTTCTAGTCCCGGAGAATGTCTTTTGTTGGATGGGAGAAAAAATTGAGAAAAGAGGATTTTCACTTTTTTATGATTTCTTTATTTCTCCCGTTCCCTGACGGAATTCAAACCTTGCATGAAACAAAAATTTCTTATTTTTCATGTTTAAATTTTACATCTTTCCCTTTCCAAAGAATGAATGACTGTACAAAATAGGCAGAAATAAAAATGGGTTGATGAAACTGAGAAAAAATTCAAGCTATTTCAGTTGCCTACCTGAATGAATAATTCTGCGATAGGGATAAGGAGAAAAATTGCAGTGTGCTCATTTTCATTCACATTACGATAGGGATTCGTTTAGCAAGATGATTTTGCGAAATTCGAGATTCTAAAAAATGGGAACATGCCAATGATGCAACAAAAGCATTTACATCCGTATCTTTTTATTCTGAAAGAAAAAATGCTTTTATTCATACCAAGCATTAAGATTTTCCGTCCAAACGTACAAAAAAATACTTTTATTTTTTCATAATTTATTAGGATTAATACATTAACAGCAGACCAAAAAATGAAATAAAAACTGCGGACATTCTCTTACCACAATCACTTTCTATGTTCATCTTATATCCGCTTTATCTAGCATCCAACTTTAAAAATTCTTTTGAGGTCTGCCAACCCAAAAATTCTTCGTTGTGTTTTTCGGTTCCTAGTTTGATTTCACAGAAACATGTAAACTTATAAACTACGAAAGCAGTAAAAACCAAACTATGTTTGACTTGCAATTTTATGTTGGTAAGGCAGAGCTGTTATTTCCTCTTTATTAAATTTTCTTGGGCATTCTCTCATCATAATATGATTTCAACAACAACAACAGGCTGGATGAAAGTAGGCTTGTTGGGAAAAAAGGGAGAGAAGCATTGCGGAAGAGATGTTTTAGGGATAAGTTTACACAATGCATTATTATGTTCCTGATGATGAGCATGTTGATGGATCCTCTTTACAACCATACGAATATGAAATGAGCAGTAAAGTGGCCACTAGATAACGTGTACACATTCATTCTGTAGATTACCTACGTATCTTTTCTTTGTGTAATGCGTTGGAACATGGAAACAAACCCGTTTTTACCAGAAGTGTTCATCTTAATTTGTGTCTAGACCAGATCTTACAAGTCAGCAAACAACAGGATCTCTAAAAATTCATAACAGATAATTTATCTGAGATAAATTTTACTTCAATTTTTAAACATTAAAACCTAACGAATGTTAATCGCCGTTTTTATGGTATACTTCAATAAAATCTACAATAATAATTTTTTTATTTTAAATCTTTCTTTTATAAAGGTAGTTGACACCATAACAGTACTGCTAACAATAATGCACTACATCCACCATATGTGAGGCAGACTACTGACGTGAATGGATGGAGAAAGTGAGGCAAAAAATATTTATTGAGGGAGTTGATCATTTCATAAATTACATGGTCCACCCTTTATACCATGGATGGACTAGAAGCCATATCATATCAATTTGAGAATGGAGAGATACACAAACCATTGTAAAGCACATGTTTTCCTAGCCTTTTGCCACTACCAACTGAGAAATTGTTTGGCTTTGTAGTTCCAACCACTAAATATTTTATTTTATGCAGACACGTTTTCCTCATATCTTTTGAAACTGTTATACGGAAAACCGGAAATAAGACATTTTGCTGTACACAGTTTAAGGAAAATATTTACTGGCAAAAGGGTACACACACGCGCTTACGGAAGTACTATTCTGCGGAGCTAGTTCGGAGGTGAAAGAACCCTAGAGAAAAATAAAAGCTTAAAGTTGCATTTTTCTTCCTACTTACATCATGGACTCACGTATGGCGATGCTAACAATGGAAGGAGAAAGCACATTTAAAAAAAGGTAGTATTTCTTTTCTCTTATTCCTACTTTTCTCCCGCCCCCCCCCCCCCCCAAAAAAGTCACCTGCCTGCTTTCTCCTTCTTATGAATTACACGTATGCGGCTTTGGCATTTGGCTGGACTTCACAATCTCTCTCCTTCCCTTCGCAATCCCTCCACCATAATAATAAGACGTTTTTTTATTTGTATGGGGAAGGTGTGTTGTTGGATTGGTGGCGGTGATGGCACACGCCGGCAAAATTGCTGGGAGGGAGCATTGTACTCGTTGACTTTATTATAAAAAATGCTTTATTGAATCACCCTTTGCATACGCGTATTCCTTTTACCGGTACTTGAAAAAATCAAAGCAGATTTTTCTCACGACGATGATGAAACACATCCTCCTGAAATGATAAAAAAAGAGAAAGGTGGATACTTTCTATTCTACTACATATCTTTACGGCAGGAATAGTGATGCAATGGTTATGGGTGTATTAGCCCCCAGCTCTGTTTAGCTTTCAGTAGGATGCACTCACTTTTTTTTTTCTCGTTGGGGATAGCATTTTCCCCCAAGTTGACTTCCAGTAGACGCACATGAATATCAGTCATGGAGAATTTTTTTTAGAAAAATATTAAACAAAAATAGAATCGAAGGGCTATCATACATTTTTTATAGTTTATGGATATAAGCAAGGATATACTACAATCGCCGTGACTGACTTGATGATGACAATGATGGAAAACTCATCATAAAAGTGACACTACGAAGTAGTGACATTCCAAACAAGGACGTAAGTAATCGAGCGGGGATGAGGATGAGCATTGGAGCGAGTGACAGACTGAACATGAACACTCATCCCATCATCATCGCAGGAAACTTCCTGTATTTCCCTTCCTTCTTCTTCTCATGATGAGATGAACTCTGTTACTTGCCGTCATCCGTGCACGTGTAAAATGATAATGCGTATGGTACATACGCTCACGTCGAAAATGGGCATCATATTATCTTTGTAGAACGTCACTCCCGTCTCGTCCCTCACACGTTCCCCACAGCATCCAAGAAGACAAAAGTGCCGACTTGGAAAATACCATGTGAAAGGAGGGATCCTTTGACTTAAAAGCTGAAACTCAAACATCAACTGAAAAATGCAGGAGAACGAGGAAGTAGCATCGGACAAGGATGAACCATCATATCATCATCCTGTTTGCAAGGGCACGTGTGGAGTGCGGACATGGGAAGATGGGGAAGCCAGATAGTTTTCACTGTACTTTCTCAAAATTACAAAAAAGCAGCGAAAAAAAATCCCCTGTTCTCCCTCTAAAGTTATTTATGATTTTGTATTCCAGCTGAAAATTTCCTCCTGAAGGGACAGATACGAATCCTGATGTTGATGTTGAATGGAGTTAGTTGTATATGGGCTTAGATAGTAATACACATGCGGAGAGAAAAACAAAAAAATAGACAATTCCATGAATTCACAAACAACTGTGATGGATGGAGAGCGCGGGAAATGGCTTTGTATAACTGCATCAAAACGTCCGGAGAAAGTAAGAATGGCACAGGGGGCTTCTGATGATTCATGACTTAAATGAAAATGAATTTTTTCCTTGGGATGAATCATCCCATGTCATTCCCTTTCACTGTGTTTTATGAATAGTTCTAACAGTAACTCATGCTGGGAACCTATCAATAAAAGTGATGGAGTAAAAAGAGAATGCAATCACAGAAATTAATTTAAAACTGTAAGGTAAACAAAAAATAGCAATTTCTCAAAAATTACGCATTACTGTAAAAAAACTAACAATAAGCATTATTATTATTTCCCTGAGAAAGGGCAACATTTCCAGTGCAAAAAGACAAAAACAGAGAAAGTAAAAATTTGATGACAACAGCTAAGCTGGAAGTACAACAGAACCTACCTCACGCAGTGCATCTGGTCCTCCAAAGACACACGTATTTTTTTTGGAGAAGACTGCTGATTTTATTTTGAGTGAGAGGGGATTTATGAGGGCTTACAACCCAGCAACAATTATTCCACCCAGGAGAAAGATAGTATAAGCTAGGCAGGACAAGCCCATCACATCAATCCTCGTAAGCAGGCACGTCCACCCACTACTGCACAACAGCGGCAGCTGCCATTTCCTATTCCAGATTCCTCATCAGCATTAACATCATTGGGTGTGCCACAGGGTTTCTCCCATAAAACTATCACTCCATTCCATTAGAGATATGCGTTGCTCTACTTCTCTACCCCCGTTTTTATGTTAAAACCATGGCCTTCTGCTTTCACTTTCTGTGTTTTGCTTTCTCCTAAAAAGTTAAGGCTTTAATAAAAGTTTTATGAAATTTGCCTGTATGAGTTCTTCCTGTAAAATCTACAAGTATGCAGAATTTCATGTTGCAAGATATAGTCCAGCCGTATAAAATAAATTATAGAACCAGTTTTATATCTCTTTTCTCTTCCGTCTTCAAAATTCGCTTAATAACAATCATTGCCAGCATCATCAACATCATCACCGACACAATTCATTCTCCTACGTATATTTTTTGCTGGATGGTAAAACTGAAATAGTTCTCATTCTTCCATAATAAGTAATATGATGGTAGAGCATGACCATGGGAAAAGTTCTTGCTCTTTTGTTTACCCCGTCCGTATTTTAGCTGTAAATTTTTCTATGCGTGGTTTACCCCTCCTCGTCCATTCAGAACCGCTCCAGAAAAACGGAAGCAACCTCTTCAATAATACTCAAATATTAGTAGCAAGCAAAGTTTCCTTCCATCCACTTGTTAGCTAAAAACCATCGTCATGCATGGGAGGCTGGAATGGAAAAGTGGAGGAAACTACTTGTTCCTTGTTCACAACAAAGTTTTTAATTAGTTAAAATGTTCTATAATTACTACTATCATGGTGGAGGAACAACAAAACAAGTAAGTTTTTTATTTATCTTTCCCTTACAGCTACAAGCTACTGCACAGCGTATTCCTTCTCTTCAAGTTTTATAGTTTCCAGCCCAGTGAGCAGCCATTGCACTTTCCCTTTTTATGCAAAGCAACATCCTTCCCAAAATCTATACTTGCTCCTGATTTAATAGAAACTTGGTTTGGGTGCGTCAGTCATTCACTTCAGTCATCTTAAACGGGCACTTTAGCTGGGACGGTTATGGGTTATATATTCCATTCCAGTTGGAGGAACGGCTCCACTATCGATATGCTCCATCTTAGTTAGTTCCTCCGCTTTCATGAGAAGTGTTCAATGCACTTGTCTTCTTGTAAACTTGCCTTCTTCTTCCGCTCCCCTGTTTTTCCTCAACTTTAAACGGAGACAAAGTGAAAGTTCTCCTTCGTCTTACTTCTCTTCCATTAACAATGACATGGAATGCTTCTGGCAGTTGCAAGATAAATACTAGAGGAAAAAACTGCTTTTGTCTGGTGGTTGTGATGATGATGATGCTCGTACTATTCCATTGAACTCGAAATAAGCCAACTTTTCTTTTTAAAACAGATGGAATGAAACCAGGCTTGGAGGAATTCTTTCTTTGCCTCGCAGCTAAATCTGACTCCGACTATTGGTCATATTGTGAAGCATGTATTGCCGCTGACTATGTAACTTTCTCATTGTGAAAGTAGGCTTTTATAGTAACATCATCATCATCAACAACATCATATTGTTACGTATGGATGGGACTAGTATGCGTTCTGGCAATGACTACAACCACTATCATTATTATTACGAACTGCTATAATTTATAATGGATATTACATCATATATATCGTCTAATCCCCTGAGGTCATAAACATCTCTTTCCCCTTCACTTTGCACAATACATTATGAATAATATCCCAACTAGCATACCACATACCATGAAGACTCATATCTATTTCATTTTATGCGGAAACTTCTGGCCAAATTTTGGGGAACATGGAAGTACAAAAGTGTGTAGGCAGTAGGGAGGGACAAACACACCTGATTCTCAAATCTCCATTTTTTTACTGCTTGCTAACCTTATTCAAAAGCAAAACTGCAATCAATACATTCATTTACATATTCACATCCATTTGTGTAGTTAGTGCATTTTAGGAGAGGGAGAAAGCTAATAGAAAATGAACAACAATGTATCGCACATAAAGTGTGTTGCCCTAAAATCCGATGCGTAAAATAAATGTAAGTCAACCATGGACTACTATATGAGTGGACCCGTCCACACTGAACAACAACATACACTACATACTATGTTCAATGAATAGACCGCATAATTCTGCGTAGATGTTTTCAGCTCCCCGGCAGAGGCTAAAAGTTTGTGGGAAGGTGAAATGAAACGAGTGTGAAAAGATAGCATATTAATTTTCCCTTCCTTGGCTAATTCACAATAGGCCTGCCGACATGGAAGTTCTATGAAAGTTACGGTTTATATGGATTAATTTAATCTTTCTCCGCTACTAATGTGTGATTAAAAGATTTCCCCCATCTCGGCTTCTACAAATATCATCCTCTCACTACCACGAAAAAATTTAATGAAATATTATATTCATTCAGCGAGTTTGTGCTTGTTGTTGATGTTGTTGTGTACACTGTCAATTTACTCGAAACAATTTCAAAATGGAGAGCAGGATAAGAGCGAAGAAGGAAGACGAAGAACGATAAAAGAGCAAACAACAAACTGCGAAGATTTGAAGAGTCGCCTACTCGTACTTCTGTTTCAAGTTGTGTGCTTTGTAATGTAAGTCGAAATTAATGAAATTTCTTTGTTTCAGATTGGACGGAAAGTAATGCGTAGAAGTTGATGTCGTTGTTTGTCAACCGTCAGCCAACTACAAATAGTATGTGAGCTAGCACACTTTCGTCCAGGAACTTATCGCTGGTTTTGGTTCATTTGAGAACATTTAACTGCTGGGATTCAAGAGTTTGCGCAAGTACTATTATAATCCAAGAACCATGAAAATTAAAGTGGTTAGGCGAGGGAAAAAGGGAACACTAAACTTATGTAAATAAATTATTTGCAAATCAGCAGATTAACTCAAACAATACCTTCTCATTCAATGCATTATTAATTGGACAGTTATGGATGAAAGAATTGAAAATATTAAAAAGAAAATTGAATATTTTGATCTTCAACATAAATTGGTAATGTAAAGAATAACTTGAGATCAACTCTAAGATACAGACGTATACACAACAGCCAGCTTTTAGAGTCAGATTATACATGATTACAACAAAACTTGAATGTTTCGGAAAGCACTTAAGATGGAAGGAACAATGTGCTCCCGAGCTGAGATTTCTTTTCCATGTAAGTCGAACAAAAAGTGTATTTTTCCTTCCGGCTATTTACCAACTTGCCTTGGTCTATATCCACTCCCTCCCCACTCCATGCATTCCACTCTCATTTCTCACTGAAAATATCCAAAAACTTATAATCCTGTAAATCTGATCATTCCATCTAAAAGCAAGAATAAAACAATAAATGCCTGTGTAGCATACAGATAAAGAAAATTCGATCAATATATCACCATGTGCTTTGCTTTAGACTAAAAGCCTGAAAGTTTTTCCAGGTCCGTGATTCGCAAGTTTTTCAGAGGCCCGTTACTTTCTCCCAAAATTGCAAAAAACAATTAGCGACATCTAACGAGTTCCCAGGAAGGAGCGTGTGCAATCAAATCAGAAAAAAATCCTTCTGTATGCACAGGTAGTAAACTCACAAATCACAATTAAACCAAAGTCTTGTTCTTTCCTGAATTA
>JAQIWX010000991.1:0-12252 GCA_034696785.1 Lepidocyrtus cyaneus | reverse complement strand
GAGTTCGACCTTAGCCAGTTCTTCGAGGATGCGGCGGACTTCATCGAGTCCGCCAGGAGCACCAATGGCAAAGTTCTTGTTCACTGGTAGCAAAACTTAAAAAAACAAACAATAATTTGCGAGCTAAAATTTAAAAAAAAATCGTTTACCTCTTGTACTACAGTTACGTGGGACTCAGCCGCTCCGCAACGCTAGTCATTGTCTATCTGATGATCAAGAAGAACATGCGCGCCAAGGAAGCCATCGCTCTGATCCGGTAACATTATAATCCATTCCAGTTGTTTTTATTTTAATTTTTTTTTTTCTAAAATTATTCGCAACTTCTTTTTTTTTGCAGAGAGAAGCGTGCCATTTACCCGAACAGCGGTTTCGTGGATCAAGTAATTGATTTGGAGGTGCAGCTCCGTGGGTGAAAAACGATTTGCTGCCCTTTTTCAACTTCGATTTGGTTCCATCATCCATATCATTCCAATAACGAAGGCTTCAGTCAATAACTATCGTGTTTCGAATCCACTTCAGTCATGTTATGATTACCAATTATGAATATCTAACTAAACTATAAATCATCATCGAATACATATCGAAACCAATTCACGCACACCCAAGCCATATTACTTATGTCATTGTTTCACATGCACTTCACCTAACTTCTACCGACCTTACAAAAATCCGATCCGGGTATACATACCACATAATGCGTCCAATTAACTTCGACTCAAAACGTGAACAAACAAACTTTGCCTTTTTATTATAATAAATTACCAAAGAACATGAGCTATATAACATGAGTTTAGAATTTAGACAGGGTGCAAAATGTAGGGTCACCTCGTTACTCTCAAAACCTCAAATCATTCCATTCATTTATTCGTTGCGCGTGTTTGCAAAAAAAATGCAAATTATTCTGCTCACAATTTTCACTTAATTAATTAAATTAATACTGATTTAAAAAACAATGAGCACACCATCTCCGTATTCAGCAACACTTCCTATAAAATCCAATACAAGCAAAACCCTCGTCCGTCTAGCCAACTAATTTCAATTTCTGGTCCTCATCCCCATTTTTTTCCTACTAGCGTTAATTAACTAAAATTAATTAACAAATATGAAATTATTATTATCAAGTGTTATCCCTGCCATCATACCATACCATGCCATACCATATCATTATGTATTTAATGTAAATCATATTCATTTTGTATTTACCTAATTGATTCAGAGTTTTTTTGTAAAAGGAAAATGAATGAATAAATAACTTTGTTGCAGCAAACGCCAAAAAAAACGCCATCCCATTCTTTTCGAATGTTCTTCATTTCAAATGGAACAAAGCTGAACATCAAGTTATTATTGGCACACAATGGAAAAGAAAGCAAAAAATGGTTTATGATGGTCATGTCATCTATGCCATTCCTCCAACTGCTGCTGGTGGGAAAGGATTTTGGAAGAGGATCATATGAAGGTGGACTGTTTTCGAACAAAACAACAGCTGCTTCCGGTTTCAAAAGAAGAATAGGTGGGATATCGATAAACAGCCTACTGTATTGTACATCATTCCTTCAATAAGCAGTTACACGGGGCCACTACTGCAAAAATCCTACAAAACCCAAGACAGTTTCACTTTGCCCCAACTTTTCAAAACGATAATTATTTTAGGAGCTTAAAATTTAAAGTTAATTAACGGGTTAAAACATGACAAAATACGAGTTGAGGAACGAGATCAACAACATTCTCAATTCGGAGGGGGAGCATTCCGGCCGGGAGTGGAATCACTTGGATGAGGTCTACCCAGGAATCAGGAATCTACATCGGAGATGAGTAAACAGCTTTTCTAATTGTGTATAATTTAATTATTTATTTTTGCGACATTATTTTTAATTGCTAATTTTTGGCTTGGTTTCATCATCATCAGCATCGCGGCAACAGACATCGAGTCCCTGAAGCGGCTCGGTATTACACACATCCTCAACGTGGCTTACTCCAACTCCCCCAAAACGCTGGAGTGCAACTACGGGACGGTGGGCACGGACGAAGGCTGGTACAAAGCAAGGAACTATCATGGCCAGTTTTTGGGGCTGGAGGCCATCGACTTTCCGAGCTTCAACTTGAGCCAGTACTTCCAACAAGGGGCGGAGTTCATCCATGAAGCCAGGGAGGGTAACGGCAAAGTTTTGGTCCATTGGTAAGTAAAATATGTGAAGCAAGCAATTTAATTTAATTTAGGCTAAGCTTTAACAGATTTAATTGGACAAATTGGCAATTTGTTTCTGTGAAGTTATGTGGGGAAGAGCAGCTCCGCCACGCTGGTCATTGTTTATCTGATGCTGAAGCAGGACATGCGGGCCAAGGATGCCATCGCCATGATAAGGGATGGATATCATATATCATATTTACTCAAATTATCCTAAATCTGTTTTTTTGTGAAACAATTTAATCAGCTATAATTAACTCAACTACTACTACTACTAATACAACTACTAATATCCAAACAGTGGATTCCTGGAGCAGATCCTCGACCTGGAACTGAAATTAAGGGGAGGAGGAGGCTCCTCCGGAGACCCATCCGTCTAAAAATTTAAAAAAACCTTTTGCGTTCTATTAACATATTTGGCAAAATAAATAAAAACAATCTATTTATTTTATTATTCTTCTGGCCATCGATTACTAATTTACGCCCACTTTTTAATTAGCGTTTAATTAATTAGGGAGAGACTACCTTTTCTTTTTAAAAAAGTGTGAACCTTTTGCTTTTGATATATGATATGATTAGGGTCGAGAGAGGTCACCTCTCGCACGTCATAGTTTTGTGGCCGTTCCATAAAACACCACCCATTCATTTATTCATTTCATTCATCTTTCTAGTCATGGGATGCAGTTTTAATTATGTTCCAATAATTGATAACCTTCTCATTCCCATTTCAATTTTGGTCCAGTAAAGTACTTAATTTTTATTAAATAAATAAATAGGGAATAAGGCTGACAATGACGTGAAATGATCTATTCATTTAAGATATCCCAGACATCATTCCATTCCATCGTATTTGCCTTCACATGCATTTTTATTGATTTGACCTTGATTGACTCGCTCCAACAAAGTTATAGAAAGATCAAGTGCAAAAGAGAAAGGCTGAATGATTGGATTGGGCCATGATTGTTGTTGGTGACTGAAAAGTTTAGAGCAGGCCATGCAAGCAAGTCATCCCGAAATAAACCTCGCTTTCAATCAGCAAAAAAATCATCAGTTTCTGTCAGGCAAGTGTCCCAGTCAGAGCAGACCTCGTCCATTCCAATCAATTCTACAAATCTTGATTGAATTTATCTAAAACTTTTCAAGTTTTGTTGTTGTTGAAAACATGGGGAAAATTGAGAACAACTGCATTGACTTCAGCAAGCCCTCCTGCAAGGCCCAAGTTGGTCTTAATATGGGGGGCGGCCTGGAAAACATTATCGATAATATTGACAAGACGGAGGGGGACGCTGATGCGGGGGTGTTGGTGAAGGAGGCAGGCTCCTATCGGACTCGATCTACAGCGGGATATGTGGCGAGGGCGTCAACGGCGGAGGCTTCCGCCTCGTATAACATCTTCAATGCTAGCGCCAACGCGCCCGCCGTATCCGCCGGTAAGTACAATCATAGTTAATTAATTATACTTTAATTGCAGGATTGCAAGTGACTTTAATAATTTTTTATTAATTAATCCTCGTTAATTTTTTTTCCTATTTGTACGCAGGGGTCCACACCGGAGCGGGGACTTGGGCGGCCGCCCACGCCAATGCGGAACTGTGTAAAGCGCAAGCCACCGCCGGGCCGGTGACCGTTGGAGTGGGACTAAATGCTAATACCGAATACTCCGTGGGGGTGGACGGGATTCAAGCGTCCGTCTTGGGCTTCGGTGTGAACATCGGACCGCGGTTTGGCATCCGGACCCCCGTCGCTGACTTGAGCTGCTCCATCATGTAAATGAGAAATAGACAGGACGACAGAAGATTTGACAATTAATTATATATATTTGTTATTGTTAGTTAGCTTTAATTACTACTACATGTATAATTTAGGATATTTAATTTACAAACCAAATCCGCCGAATAATATTTATTTTATGTATAAATCAGGATCAATTAAATTTATTGCAATAAATTGTCTAGAAAAGAAAAATCCTTCCAAACCGAACTCACACTCAGCAAAATGGACTGGCGCTGCGCCAAATTAAAACGCTCTTGAGAGAGAGCTCCCCCCAAAACATTTCCATCCATCCTCTATAACCTCCATCCTGACACTTGGACTTGGACTCAACAGCATCAACATTCACCTTCCATTCCGAATTAAAAAAAAACCGTCTGCAGAAAAGAAAATACATCGAAAAGATAACAACAACGCTTCTGGCATTTTCCTTCGAAAATAAATTGGGTTTTTACGCTTGACGCATCCATTCTCCTTTTTAAAAAACATAATTGAACATTTTAAGTGAAATTAGGCAAATGAGCGTAGTTTGGTCTGGCATATTTAATTTATTTCCTCGCAAATGAAGTGGAACGGGAAAAAGACGCCTCAAAAATCGGTTTTGTGAAAATCAGGCTGAAATTTTCTCCCGCCTCATTTTACCCCAGAAAAATTTTCCTCTCGGAAAAAAAGAAAACCAGCTCATTCGTCATTCAGTAAAAGAAAAACGAGTGAAAAGCAAAAAGCAACCCAGCCAGCACTTTTCTCGGACTGATCATTGAGCGGAGCGGGAAAGCGGGTTGAGCTCCTGTTCAATCTTCTTTTCCCGTTTTCATCCTTTCTGGAACATGTCCAGCAAAGCAAAGGAAAAGTGGATGTTTTTCAAGTGCACTTTTTTTTCCTTGCAAAAAAATTAGAAATGCTTTTTTGCAATGCAATGCAATGAAAAGACGTAAGACGTAAGAAGTGTTGTTGAATTGTTGATCAAGTTGGTTTTTAGAGTGTTTTTTTTATAAACCTAGTCATTCAAGAAAACCTAACCCTACGCGAAGCACGTTTACTTACGTAATATCCTGTGCAAAATATTTATGGAAAAAGCACTCTCTCTCGCTAAAAAAAATGTGCACATCCTTCCGCAAATAAATAATCAAGTTCCTCATTATTTTTTTAAGGAATGTGAAGAGGAGAGAAAAGGAGGATGAAAGTTTTGTGATGTTGCCAATCTTATCTTAAATAATAATATTCTAGTCAGGAAAAGATAAGCTCGAGAAAAACAAAAGAAAGTACAAAGCTCTTTGTCTTTTTATTTGGGTGCTTTTACGTCATCAAAGATCATCTGGATTTTATTTAGCGAATTTGGATGGGCTGAGTTTGGAGTTGAGTAAAACTGCATGCGGTTTGATGGTGGTGGTGGTGGAATGGATTAAAACTTAATTGTAACTGAAGTGATTAGTGATAAGTGATGGTGTAACACCTGCCGTATCAATCAGCTGTTTCAAAGTTACGTATGAAACGTGAACGGTGTTGGATAATGATTGGTTTTGTTTTGATTGAAGGAACTCGAATGGAACGTTTGTAAAGTAACTGGTGATTTCTCGTCTGACCGGTAAGAAGTTAATTGGAAGTTAGTTAAAGGTTTAAATGTTAGATTAGATCTGTCGGTTGATTGTTTTTGAGTCATTGTCATTACATTCAACATCACACACTTAGGTGGGCATTTAAAATAAAAGCGTTTTTGTTTTGTTGAGTTGAGTCAGCTAATTTGTAATTTTACAAATGAGGAAAGGAGTGCATTTACAATTTTCAAAAGTTGATGCTTCGTTTCGTGAAGTTAAATGCTCGGAGCAGTTAGCGCTCGACGAAAAAACTAATTTGGCTTGATTCTTTTCACATTTTATGTTAAACATTAAAAGTGGAAAAAAGAGGGGGATCAACTCAGCATAATTTGTAATTAAAAGTAATGTTTTGTTATTAGAAGTCAGAGACGCTGTCCGTCATGCATCATTATCGTTAAACTGTATGTAAACTACTTGCTAAACAACGCTAATTAAATTATCTTTTCATGCCGACGCTATCAATGGAATGTTGAATGACTAATTGTAAGAATTAGCACTTCTATTGGTGTGAATTGGTGCTATTCAGCTTGTAAACTCGTTTTTATTGCCCATCATTAATTTGTGATCCCATGTGAGCTTATCCATGCTTATCGTTTAGCCTTTTCAAATTCATCATTCATTCAAAACACGATTCTTACTCCTCACTCACTCGTACATACTGAAACTAGTCTAATTATCCTAATTACATCGTAATAATCCTCTTGATCCTGTCCTCGACCTCATGTCATCTTTTGATCTGTTTTTTTTATGAATAGGAGGATTAACGACTGCTGCTGATTGCTGAACGAGACCATCTGTCAACTCAACAAGATGATCCATCTTCAACTTCAACCCTTGAGCAGAGACAAGAGGACCGGATGATGCCGTAATACATCAAATGCTCTTCTTCTTCTTCATGTCATGCTGTTGTCCTCAGCTGTCATCATCATCATCATCAGCGTCGTCGCTGCTGCTTAATCAGTCAAGCAAGAAGAAGAAGCACTCAAGACCAAGACCAGAAGCTGCTTGGCTTGTTGAAATTGAAATCATTCAGCGTGACAAGTTCTTCTTAAACTTGTCCAATAACAATTATCTTAATTCCCATCCATCTGTCATCACAATCGGATCGCCATAAAATAAACTGAACTAGTCATTAGTCAACTTGCCATGCAATGCAGTTAAAGCTGCTTAAGCTGATTAATGATATTGATATTAAACTAAGTGTCTAGTCCAAACGTGTTAAATTAAAAGCGTGCCAAAATGGGGAAGGAATGAAGGTCGTTAAGTGAAGTTTAGCCCGTGGGAATTGAATGTGATAATGATGATGACACGGTGGTCGTCGATAAGTTAATTTGTTCGATCGGATACTCACATAAATGTTGACATTATTGATAAGTAAGAAGGCTTATCTGATAAGTAGAGAGGTCTGAGAATTTGGGCGCCAAGGGACAACCTGTTTCTGTTTCTCCAGCAGACCAAGTATGCGACTATGGAAGAAGCATGTCGTATCGCATCATTAATCTGAAGAACGGTGATAGTTTCCACAAGGCTCCGGATTTGGATTTCCCAAGAGGAGGAACAACACTCTTCCAAGCGATCTGCACCATCATCATCATCAGCGGCGACGACGAACTCCACAAACCTTACGATTCTAATTTGACCTGAGCTTAGCAGGACAACTCTCCAGCGATAGAGAAGAGAAGTCAGTTCCGGGTAAGAATCACATTCTTTCTGAGTCACACGTATCGCTATTTTCTTAAAAAAATATGCATGCATATCTAATATCTGTAAATGATTAAGTAATTTGCTAAAAGTAAGTAGAGGTGATAAACTGTTCATTATACATTATTATCCTCTTTTATTACTAGTTCGCAGCTTTAAAAAAAAATTGCACAGTGCACAATTCAATTCAAATAGATAATTTACGATCCATTTCATTATCCCTGCCTCCTGCGTATTTACAGGGAATTATGATGATGATGATTTTAGATTTAATTTAATAGTTTACTCGAGGATTTGCAGATTGAGTACTGTGCTATGAGAGTATTATCCAAGTTATTTGTATTTAGTCAGTCAGCACCATTATCATCATCAGAAGCAAACTGTTTGCTACATACATACACTGTACATTCCATTTCCACCGGTTTCTTATCAGTTTGAGCTTTTTATGAGGTTTTGCTGTGCTGAATTAGGATCTATTAAAAAATTCTCCATTCTTCAACAAATAACTACGGATGGAATGGGATATGGGATGGATGACTCGTCCACTTTTAATTTGCATGACAAAACGCTTCGCACGCCCGTCTTGTTTTGTATCTCAAATCCCATTCCCAACCTATTTATCTTATTATTATGTGTACATAATTTGTCACTTAGAGAAAAAGACTTTTAAAGAGCAAGTCGAGCCACAAGCGGCTATTAAAGACAAATAATTTAAGACAGCTGCAGCACACGAAGAAAATATGCTTATCTAAAACTTGCAATGAAGCAGACAAGCCGAAGCCGAAAATTTTTCGAGACAAATATATGAATGAGCTTGCTCTTTTTTTAATGATCTCCCTCTCTCCCAACCCAATAACAACCCAACATGTTTCACAATTTACAGTATTTATTTGCTGTGCAGTCAAAATAAAATGATGATGGAATTATGGACTGGAATAGGGAATGAATTCACTCACGTTTAACTTTGTTGAAAGAATGGCAAATTAAGCACGTCTCTGATTATCACGTCATTATAGGCTCCTCTTAAATAATAATAATAGTTCGTTTAGCACGGAGGAGCTAATCGTAAGAAATAAATTGTTCTTGTCGATCTTCATTTAAACTATCGATCGACTTTGACAAAACTTATTATTATTCCATTCAATTCAGCTAAATCGAATCCCAAAATCAGTCCAAGTAAGTGGAAGTCAAATTAAATTACTGAAACTAGTTGATTGGAATTGGAAGCATTTAAAAAAAAAGGAATTTTGGGGCATCATGAAACTTCCACTTTCCAGATAAGATGCATAATAGGGATTTAATTTAATTATGGAGAAATTGAAAGAAAATATTTAGCTTGGATTTGATTGGTTGGATTGTTAAGTAGTTTAGTTTGTGTCGGTGTTTATCTGATCTGAAAGTGTAGTTATAATTTAAATTTTAAAATGTTCGAAAAACTGAAAGAGACGATTGTTCATGAGCTGCATGAGCTCCAGGAGCACCATCCCCATCTCCACCTTCCCCATCCTCACCTTCATCTTCCTCATCATCATCATCACCACAATCAGGTAGTTATAGTTAGCTAGCCAGCCATATCATTTCAAATTCTCAAGATATTCATGTTCACTCTCTTATCAATGTCCTATAATTTTTTCAAGATAAGCTTTCCCTTCTGTAGCCAAACCGCTTTCCTTTCCTTCAGCATTTTATGAAAGAAACTTCCCATTCTCGAATCTCAACTGCAGAATGCAGATGGGCTTATTATCATAAATGGGAGGGGGATTAAGGAGTCATTGTCAAACGTGCCAAGCTTAGCTTATGCTTATCGATCGTAAATATTGGAAGTAAAAAGGTTCTATCTCTATTCGGATATCACTGATATCAGGAAGCGCCATGTCATTCAGTGTCACACGAGTGCAAATCTTCGCTTTCTATATGTGAAAATGCTTATCGAACAGCAACATGCTCATCTTATCAGCAATGCTTATGCTTATGCAGGGATATTATTATAATCCTTTTGTAAACAACTGTAAAATATTTTTATGTGGAACGTGTAACGATTATTTGTACGGTTAGTAGAGTGGAAGCAGCCAGCCTAAGCTACTGGGATTAAGAAGGAGTTATGGGAAGCTCCATTAAAACTTTTTTTTAATGATAATGCCCGAATATTGATCCTGCGATGATGTTGATCCGAATGTTTAGAGGATTTTTTTACAAAATTTTCCGGTCCAATTGATTGGCTTTTGTCATACGATTGGGGACCAAGAACCATCATCATCATAGCTGGGTTTTTTTATTTTCGGGATCCCATCACACATAGCCATAGCCACTTCTTTTTTTTTAATAAAAAAGTTGGATTTGTTGGATGGCTCAGTTTTAGAAGAGGCCAACCATTTTCTCCGCAAAAAAAAGTTTTAATTTTCATTTTTCAGTTCAAAAATGAGCTACGTAAGTTAGTCAGTTAATTTATTTAAAAGTTTTGAGGGAGAGGAGTTGTTGGCGAGAGAAAAAAAACCGCCTCATCCGCAAATTTTATTTTGCAAAAAAAGTGATGGTGCAACCAGAAACTTTTAGTCAGAAACCAGCTCATATATTTGCAGAGTCATCATCATCGTCATCGGATATTTTTTATATGGGAGCTTGTCATAATTGGAATTTGAAATGGGTTGTGGGAGGCTAGGCTCATCTCTTCCTATTTTTAGTGGGAAAGATTCACATTTCTTTTGTGGAATTTGTGGAGTCGGAGTGGAGTACATATAAAAGTGTCATCGTTTTCCTAGCTCGCCTCCATGTCCTCCCTCCCGTTTTAATGTTATGAAGGACGGAAGTCATAATAGACATGACCTGTCATGACAGACCCTTCTAGATAGAAAGAAAGGAATTTGGAAGAGTCGAGTGAGTGCGGTGGTGGAGAGCGTCATATCGTTATTCAGTGTCATGTTTCATGCTTTTAGGCGTAGGTAGGTGATCATCGTTAAATGATTAATGTAGTTAATTAAGGTCGGTTCACACTTGTGCTTTAACAATATTCTTAAGAGACTTGTGGCATAACTTGTGGCATCGGCTTAGGTTTAGGTTCAGAATTGGAGTTGAATTGGGGTTTTATGTTCCCTTTGATCATTTTTTATTTAATATTTCATTCCATTCCATATTCCTGGTTTTAGTGGCTTGACTCGGTTTTATGATATGCTCCCAAAATAAGCATGACAAGGGAAATTATTAGGTAATATGTTGAGTTGACGAGGTTGTTGGTTGGGTGAGGAATGCAGAAATAGGTTATAAAAGCATCTTTACGATTATGACATGATATTAAAAAATATGAGAGGATGTGGTCGATCGTATGTATGAGATGAGTCGAGTGGAAGAAGCGTAGCTGTGGCGTGGCTGTAGCAGTTTTCATATGTTATGTCGTATGGTCTACTTGGTCATACTCCCAAGCGTAAAAACAGTTAGATTTAATGCAGAAATATAAAATAAAAGATGAAATAGCCAAAGACTCATCTTATGCAATAAACTGCTTTCCTCGAATGAGACGAGATCAGGCTCATATAAATATAATCAGAGCAGAGTCGGAGCAGCAGACCAGACAGTATAAAAAATGCAGGAGGAAAAGTGCCACATAGACATAATCAAATAAAATATGAAATACTTTTAGTTTGATTTGAGTTCCAATATGGAATGGAAGGGAAATGGCAAGGGACTGAGAAATAAATGAGTTGCGAACTTTCATCTTCAAAGGAATGTGAAATGAGCAGGAATTATTAGCATACGTTTCGAGGAAATCAAAACCAGCCATACATTAAATGTAATGCAAAGAAACGTTGGGAAGTAATAAGAGAAAATGTTCATTTTTTTCGCAAACTTTTTTTTGCACAATCATTTATGTATGTATTATGGGCAGCGGGTACCCCCCCTTCCACTGATTGGTTAAGGGTAATGATTTCTTCGCGTGCTCAGCCACCCACGCAGTTTTATTTATTTATTTTTTGTGGGGCAGTCCGCCGATGATGATGATGACTCACCTTCCATATTAGGTAATTTAATTAAGACATGATCCGGTGAAAGCACAAGAGCCAATCTGATCCACCATCTGCATAAAATATGCCTGGTTTCATTTTATTCTACATGTTTTTTTTAATTCTATTTTCTCTCTTCCATTTTATTATTGGATTGTGCTGTTGTGCAGCCGAGCGACATCCGTCTGGATATCGAGGATGGGGTCCTCCTCCGAACTAATTTGAGTACTGCTCTTCAGAGCCCCATCTTTGTAATTTGATTTTCTTTCTCAACACTACCGCTTTCTATTAAATTACCTGAGCCAAAAAAAAAGAGAAAGCAATCTCTCGTTTTTTCTTTGCGAAAGTACTTATTATGTGTCTCAATATCAATTTTATTTTTGGAGAAAGTTCCTGTTTGTCCATGTCATGTTTTTTCTGTCTGTAATAATGAAGTGAAGTAGCCCATATGTAAGTAAGTCTGGATGGGGATGGGGATAAGCTTTATCAGATCAGTTTCATCAGACAGACCCAAGCAGAGAGAGTATCGTTTATCGTTAAGCTTGATAGAGTGTCCTGTCCTTTCTCTTTTTCGTTGTTGGGTCGGCGGCTCTTCTTCCATGTCATGTTATCGTTATTCGTTATCAAGTCATTAGCCCGAGTAGCAAGTAGCAAAAAAAAAGCAAAGTAAAAGTGCAGGAGGGAGTTGGATTGGAGTTGGAGCTGGGTCAGGAGGGAATAGATATTGCTTAAGCTAAAGTTAAAAAAAAAAGAAGAGAAAGCCGACATGAGGGATTCCGCTTATTTCTCAATATGCTTTTGGGTGATCAAGTTCGTCATCATCAAAAAGGTTTGGCTTGGCTTATTCCTTTTCCTCAGCGAAGAAATAAAATAAAAAAGGAGTTCTTCTTCATTTTTTTTTACTTTCTCAGTCAGCGCAGCGTCCTCCTTTCTTCTTAAGTAGTATTTTTTTCGGTGAATTGAATTGGGCTTTGGGCTACTGTGGCTCTGTGACGGCTGGCTTCTT
>JAQIWX010000990.1:0-12256 GCA_034696785.1 Lepidocyrtus cyaneus | reverse complement strand
TACCTCATATTACAATAGCACGTTATTTAAAGGAAAGTTCGGACTATCCAATGATGTGCTGATCAATTTGAATCATCATCGCCTACCGGAGATACCGTGATTCAAAGTCTGGAAAAGAGATATGAAAAAGCCTTCGTATATAGTGAAGTAATCACAAGCTCAGCCAAGTTGTACGTGTTAGCGTTAAGGACTCAAGTCAATATAATAGATCTCATCGTGATACACTTCCGGATCCCCGTGGTCAGTGGCGAAAGTATATCCCCCAAATCTATAGATCCTGTTCACATTCTCAGCGTAGACAGCAGTGGTCCTACCCAACGGAACATATCCCTCCACCGGAACCAGTCCAATTGTTTCGGTAGTGGGATCAAACTGGAGCAAACTGTCAATAGGATTCCCTTCACTAGCTTCCGCAATCAGATAAGCAAATCTGCCATCCCATACCACTGGGTAAGAATTACTTCGAATTGGCATTCTAAGCGGCAGCTCTTTGATCGTGTTGTTGGATCTGAAATACTTGAGGATTCTACTATGATCGAATATGTAGGCAACACCCTTTTCCTCCACCCATATGGCGCCCGGGTAAGTAACCCTGTACGGAAATTCAGCAATTTGTTCTGACTCCAAGTTGTTCAGATCCAGGCTCATTATCCGTTCGGAATGGATCTGTCCGCCAAAAAGCAAAGCGGTGTCGACGTCAGGGCTGGCTATGCCGTATAAGTAGTTTTGATCTCCAAAGCTGGACGCGTAGACGAAGCTATTATTATTACAAGGAAAATACTGTTGGATGTCGTTCCCGCCACGTCCTGATAGGTAGAACATGTTCTTAAATTTATTCATGACGGCACTCCCTCCAGAGTCTTTGTAAGGCAGTTGTCCGGCATGTTCCAAGGTGTCCTTGCTGATGGAGTATTTCATGACATCATATAAAGGGCCGTCCCTTTCCTTCCCTCCAAATAAGTAAATGGAGTCTTCCCTGTCGTATAAAAGGACCATGCGATGGCGTCCGGTGGGCAATGTTGCTGCAGATTTGACTATAGTCAGATTTTGAGCGTGGGTGAAAGTGGAAGACAGACACCACCATAGTGCCACTACGGTAACAGCAAATCTGGACGTATTCATGGAGGAACCTAAATAAGGAAACAGACGTTGAAATTGAGAATATGGAGAGCGAATTAGTTTTTACCGTTTAAAAATGTTATTTGTCAACGATAGAAAAATACTTACCTGAAGATGTAAAACGCAGTTAAAAACAATTAGAGAAATTAATTCTGCGATTGATTGATGAAACTAAAAAAAATGATGAAGGTTGCTACTTAACTACTCTCTCCCTCATCGTCTTCCAAACGACTTTAAACGAACCTCATAAAATCCTGAACAATTTATAGTTGGTACACTTATTGACATTTGAATAATGTTTGTGCCATTTTTTAATCAGACAGCAAAGCAAAACTTATGTGCTACAAATCAGTTTTTACGCAATGACATTTTCACAATTAAATCTCCGCTAACCTCATTTCATTATTTGCGTTTGTTTAAGGCCGATCGATATATGTATATGGACAACTGATTAAAGCTAAGCGTGTAGAGATTACGGTTATGCAAGCAAATAAATAGGCTAACAGACAAAATATTTCCCGGAATTTCAGGATTGATTGCACAAAAATGTATTAAAAAATGTTGTTTGCTTTCGTTTCATTCTTTGCATTGGATGGGTCGACACTTAACCAAATACATATATCTATATCTATTTCCTTAGTAAACGCAAAAAATATGTGTGCATGTGCCTGATAAAAAATATATTGATAACATTTTAATAAACAAATAAATATATCATCCAAATACAATTGCTTCCTCATACTTGATCTGAATTTTTATTCCAAGCAAGCATTAAAACGCCAGGAATGAATCTCCGAAATTATTTTGTTGTCGTCACCTACTTTGTGTTAAAAAAAGATGATGATAAAATTCGTTAGGAAGGGGACCGTTGGTTTAGTTTTCGTTAACGCTGAGCATACGAATTTGGCAGGTTTCGGTGACACCATCAACACCATATTCATATTTTTGCACCAATCATTGTTTTTCTGTTTTTTAAAATACGCCTTTAGCAATTTCTCAACAATTAAACATGAAATAGGTGTCACATCAATACTCACCTCGCACTAGTATCATTATGAGCAGAAGGAAATTATGACATGATTGATGTTGTAGTCAAACTGACAGTTTCATCGATTCGAGCAATAAACAAAAACAAGTTAAATAATGTTCAGTATCAGCGGAAAAAGACATCAAGGAAAAGGAAATACAACGAAAAGCTAGACAATAATTACGAACTTCACTTTCATCGGCAATTGCAACTTCAAATTTTCAGTTTGCAATCAAGCCCATTGTAACTTGTGTGATCATTCCAGGAGGAGCCTTCATTTTGTAAACTACTTAAGGTTTTCCCAGCGACAAACATGCTTGACAAATCCTTTCCACTTATCAAACTTCACCTACGATTTTTGGAAAGCCTTGCCCTCTGTTCGTATGAATGGCATTCCAAGCAGCCCTTCCCAACTCTGCTCCCCTCAAGCCGGAAAATAACTTAACTTGGTACAAGGTCAATGTCCGACTACACGCCGTTTATGGGTTGGCCATGTTGGCTAACTACCTGTGGAGGCTGGACAGCTTGGAAGTGGCAGAGAAAATGATGTCCGTCTTGTTTCTGGCTGCCAACCTAATCTCTTTAGGGCTGAGGCTGATGTTTGTGTTGGTGGTGAATACGAGGACTGGCTCAACAGCTTAAATATAATCAATTAGAAATAATTAAATAATTTCATAGGATCCGATTCCATTAATGATGTTCATAAATAAGCCCACTACATTTATAAAATAAAATTTATACAAAGCTAATTATATTTACGAAGCAGTTATTTACTCTGGCAAGGAATACAAAAGTTTTTATTGGATGGGGCTGGGCGTAAATTTAATTTTAATGAGTAATTGATTGAATGCTTGATTTTTTAAATGGTTTATGATGACTCATTCCTTGAACTAGTTATTGCAAAGTACCTCTATAAGCTTATTTTTGACAAACTAGGAAGCCACGCCTAACCAATATGTAATGTAAATTAATTAAGTCTTTGCGTAACTCAACTGTACAAGAGGGAAAAGGTTGAAAAGGATCAAAGATTATTAAAATTATTGAAAAGTCTTTGGGGCCATATAACCAGGAATAATGACGATCGCTACTAACATTGTCACTGTCACCGAAATGAAGCCCCAAATAAAGACGGCAATTTTCAGACATGATTTACAACACGGGGATCCCACCGAAATTGGCTTCAAATGGATGCTTATCTTGGGCCGGCTCATTGGAGTGAGTCCGATAACAGTATCGTTTGCATCGAAGCCACCGGATATTTTTGCATTTCGGCAAGTAGCCCCTAAAAATAAGTCCTAACAAACAATTAGAATTTGTAATTAATATTTTTAACATTTTTTTTAAATTTAAAGATGGCGGTCCTTATCAACGCTACATAGTTTTTCATTGACCGTCCTCACCTTAGCACTACTTTCACTAAGGACGTTGGCATGTTTGGACTCGGTTGGAAGCTACTCTACCATTTTGGATGAGATGGATGGGCTCGGATTCCCCATGTTCTACACTTTGACCATCCTCGCAGTTTTCATTCACTGGCTTTGGAATGCCCCGGCACTCCTTCAAATTCTCAATGAATGGTCCATCCTAACACAAAAACTAAACTTGGTGGGGAAGGACGCCCGATTTTTGAAGTTCTCCTTTAAAATCACAGCGGTTGTGTTGGCAGGATGCGTGACGGAGTTTTTGCTCTATGATACATACTACTTTCAAAAACAAGGCTTGAAAATTAAAAAAAAAAGTCAAATTAATAATTAGTCAGTTAGTGTCAAGATTAATAATGACATTAAGGCTTTTCTACTTTTTCTTTTGCAGAAGGAAAACCATTGAGCTTTCTCGAGAAACTGTACAGGAACTGCTTCGGTTCAGTACGGCTGACCGTCCCGTTCTATTCACCTGCCCTTGTCCTGCCTCTTATCTACGCCGATAAGGCTGGGGACCTGGCCTCCAACTTTTCGGATATTTTCGTGATCTCCCTGTGCTCCGGACTGTCACACATGTTCCGGCAGATAAATGGCGACATTGATGTCGCCCTCGGTCAGCTGCACGCGTTGAAAGATGACAAAATAAATCCATGTCAGATATCATTCAACGTAGCGGGGCATCTTGATAATGCAAAGAGTAGCGCTGAGCGGACAGAAGTAATTTGGGAGAAAGCTCGGGAAAAGGTGTTAGTTACTTGTAACTTTTCGGAGAAAGCTACGCACTTTGTAGCTCCGCTTGTGATGGCCTCCTACATTTACAGTGTCTTCGTCATAATTATTCATGTAAGATAAGTAATATGTAAATGAAAGGCATGATTAATTACAGATTGTTCACTTGTGGGAGGAGTAAATAGTGGTATTTGAATTTTATCCAATTTTAGATCATCCGATTCATCTATGAGTCCGAAGCCTCCACCTACCCATACGTTTACGTCTCCATTTTTCATTACACCATGAGAGTGGTCCTTGTAACGTACTTCACCTCCGAGCTGTATCACTCTACAGATGGAATATTGAAGGCGTTGGAGCGTCATCCGGACTCAATCCATTCAAAGTCTGCTAGTGGACTGGAGAGAATGTTGGCAAGACATCCTGTCGGAGTGAAAATCTTTGGAGGGATAGCAATCACGCAGACATTTTTTGTTTCCATTGTGTCATTCATATTCACTGTGGAAATTGTGTTGTTGCAAGCGATGAGCGCGGTTAATGTCAAGAATGTTGGGACGGCATGCAATGTTGGATAATGAATGAAATGCCATTTATTACGGAGCTTTGCGGAGTTATGGTTTGCTAGGTATTGTCTGTCTGTCTGTCTGTCTGTCTGTCTGTTTGCACGATAACTTTCGAACGGATGCGAATTTTTCAATTCTGATTTCGGCAATAGATAGCTATGGGCCATATCTCGGATGAGTTCGTAGATGGACCATGCAGGTCACCCGGAAGTGGGTCAACGTCACAGGTCAAGGTCAATATTATTAAAATGGATTTCGCACAGCAACTCAAGAACGGCTACGAATTTTAAGGTTCTGTTTTCGGTGATAGGTTTCTATTGATCATGGCAAGTTCGTAGATAGGGTATGCAGGTCAACCGGAAGTAGGTAAAAGGTCAAGTTCAACATTTTTAAAATGGATTTTACACGATAACTCAAGAACGGCTGCGAATTTTAAGGTTCTGTTTTCGATGATAGGTACTTATTGACAATGGCTGGAAGGAGATCGTAGATGGGGTATACAGTTCAACCGGAAGTGGGTCTAAGGTCAACGTTAAAATTTTTAATATGGGATTTTATGGCAGATGGGGTATCATTGAAATGGTCATTTTCTGCTGAGGTGGTATTTTATGCAATTTTTCTTTGTTTAGAGCACACGTATGAAAGCTCCGTCGTTAAATTTATAACGGTTTATTCATAAACATGTTTTAAAAGTTTTAAAGTAGAACAAATTAAGCATTTATTGTGGTAAGATCACCAAACAATGTTGATTACCTGACGACACCATTTCATCTCACCAGTCAACCATTGACAAATTTACAACATTAAAATTACGTAAGAAAAGTATATTTTACTTTTATCGAATACCGTTTGTTTGTTTAATTGATGAATTGACTTCACATAGCAGCAGCAGGAGTAGTAATTACTTGTCAATACAATTCGCATTATTAGGCATCAATGTCAATGAATAATATTACTAAAAGAAAACTCGTTACTATTTTTATATATGCAACTGTAGCAAACTCTTCATTTGCTAATTTTAACTAATTTGAATGCAACTTTTGGGAACAGTCATCCCTTATCGATCATGTTTGTGGAAACTAATGATTTTAAACTTGTTTTTATGTAACATATTCATAAGACGCCACGCCTAAAAACAACAAAAAAAATTAATTAGCATATTACACTACGTTAACAACTTTGTAAATGACAAATATCTATGCGTCATCTAACCGACTTTAGAAATAAACGACATTTTCTTAATAACTGCAAAACGATCTTCATCGCCTTGACCTTCCTCTGGCTGAAAAAAAAACTATATTGGCTATATTTTTCAATCGGAAGCAAGCATGGCCATTGCACACACTGTCATTGACATAAAATCAATTTCCCCACTCAAAAATTCCCAATTCCGGGATCCCAATGAAGACGGCTTCGGATGGTTGGTCACTGTCGGGCGGCTCATCGGAGTTAGCACAATAACCCTATCACACAAAAAGAATAGATCGGGCTTATTTTCAATTCGGTGAGTAAATGTGCAACACTCACGCTAGGAAGAAGATGAACTGAAACTAATGCTATTTATTATTTGTTTTTTGAAATGGGAAGGAGGCGAAGTCCATCCTTTTTTCATTCCGTCTCATTATGCGGCTTAAATCTGGCACTGTTAGTACTACGAACTTGGGCATGCTCCAGCTCCATCTTTGGCTACAAGACAATCCTGGATGAGATGGATGAAATCGGATTCCCCGTCTTTTACAGCATTACCATCCTTGCAGTTTCCATCCACTGGCTTTGGAATGGGCCTGCCCTCCTCCAAATTTTAAATGGGTGGCCCATCCTACAGGAAAAAGTGAACTTGGTGGGGGGGAGTGGAGCCAGCTTTTCCAGGTTCTGCTACGTAGTCTCCACAGCCATGTTAGGGGGATGTTTGACGGAGCTGCTGCTGTACGATGCATATTGTATTCAGAAACGAGGTTGTGGAAAGCTTGAAAAAAAGTATGCAAATTACATTTTTTAAATGTCTGTATTTAATAATGACGTTACAATTTTTTAACGAATTTAGAAGGAAACGAAAGCTTTCTCGAAAAACTGTGCATGGATTTTTTTGAGCCGTTCCGACTGAACGTCTCTGACTATTCAGCCGTCGTGATCATCCCCCTCATTTACGTCGACAAAGTTGGGAACTTGGCCTATAACTTTTCGGACGTTTTCGTCATTTGTCTGTGCTCCCGGCTTGGGAACATGTTCCGGCAGGTAAATGGGCAAATTGGTGATGCCCTTCAAGGGGAACAAGAACAAGCGAAGAGGAAGAGCAATCCGTCCCAGATTTCAGTCAAACTAGCACGACAGGATGTTGATGAGAAGGATGCTGAAAATTACCAGCGGACGGAAGTTATTTGGAAAGAAGCCCGAGAAAAGATACTGGCCATTTGCGGATTTGCGGAGAAAGTGACAAAATTTGTGGCTCCTCTCGTGATGGCCTGCTATGGTTACAGTATATTCGTCATAATTATGCACGTAAGCTGTTTGGTTGGCAAACAAAGTCGTTTTAAGAATTAGTTTAATTATAAAAAATAAATCGTGTGCTATTATAACAAAAACGACCAAATTTAATGCAATATTAGATCATCCGATTCCTGTATGAATCCGAAGCCTCCACCTACCCATACGTTTACGTCTCCATTTTCCATTACACCTTGAGAGTGGTCCTTGTAACGTACTTTACTTCGGAGCTGTACCACTCCACCGATGAAATATTGAAGACATTGGAGCGTAATCCGGATTCCGTATATTCGAAATCTGCCTGTGGACTGGAGAGGATGTTGGCAAGACATCCGGTCGGAGTGAAAATCTTTGGAGGGATAACAATCACGCAGACGTTTTTCGTTTCCATCGTGTCGTTCATGTTCACAGTGGAAATTGTGTTGTTGCAGGCGATGAGCGCGGTCAATGTCAAGAACGTGGGGACAGCATGTAATACTGGACAGTGAATGAAGAATGTTGAAAATGGAAATCAGTCTGAAATGAATCTAATCTGAATAAACCTATCTTTGCCTCCGGTGGCAATAATTTATATTTAGTATTCAATTCCCCTGCATAAATAGGCAAAACACATACGAGCAGAGATAGTTCTTGTTAAAATGGAATTGAAATAAATTACCACATTTTCAAAACATGACATTTCTACTTGTAAGAATTTCTTCAAAATCCTGCTCATCCGTTATCCATATTTAAAATCACGCTAAATTCTATTTACTTAATACGCGGGTAACTTATATTTGGAAAGAGTTCAAGATCGCTCCAATGTCATTTCCCCTGCAAATTTTTGATGATGGATTGAGGGAGGCTACGCTTGGGTTGTCGAGCGGGAAATTGGGAAAGGTGCTCCGGATGTGGACTGGCTGCATTTTGATATTCGGAATGGTTTTCATTTCTGAACTTGTTTGGAGCAGAATTCGAAGTAGATATGTATCTAATTATTTAATTCGTGTTAAATTAATTCGATATTTATTCGATATAGTAACAAATGTATAATATTTACCCGTGGCACTGGCATGCCCAAATGAAGTTGATCCAATTTCAAAAACTCAAAAAGTTTGAATAATTTTAACGTAACCGGAATAAATGCACATTATGCAATCTAAAGACTGTAAATGGGTGTAAACCTGTTTAAACAAGATTGATTGCAAACAGGCGAATGCGAGTTTTAATTTTTAATTTAGCATTGCAGAAATAAAATGAAATATGTGGTGGTGGTATGTATAATTAAAGCGTCGTTATTTGATTTGTACTCTTCCTAGATCAATCGGGTAGGATTACAGTGTATGGGTTTATGACAGTGCTGTCATGAGGTTTAATTAATGACAGCACTGTCATTAAGGGTACTTAACAGAAATTCCCATTTCGTTTAGCCGATCCGTGACGAAATACATTTAAATCTCAGGAATCCTCACCACTTTGATACGGTCGGTTTAGCTCGGGAAAATGATGTTCGTCCACCCTTGCATGCCACCCTTCCTGGGATATTTGCTGCTGGGATCTTTCAAGTCATAATTGTCACCCTCGTAGATTTTTCTCGAAGTGGCTTCTACGACCCATCATAATCAGTATGGATGTGGTTCTACTCTTCTGCGCAATTTCCGCTTCATCTTTCCTCGCATACAGCAGTAGCTTCGTGGGCATGCAGTGTTTACAGCAGTATCTGCAAAGGCCAACAGTGTCCATTAAGGAGGGTCCGTGACATGTCGGGGTATGAGGCCTACAGACAAATCCAGCTTTTGGGGATCATCAACAACGAAAATTTCCAAACTTTGGTTGCTCCAGCAATGCTGGTGGAGAGCTGGGCATCCATTGTGCTCAGCTTGTTTGCCTGCGTCAGGATGCATGACTTGATTCCGATGCCAGGCTTTGCCGTGTTCCCCTTCCTGCTTGTTAATGGTATTTGCGCGGGGTTCATTGGTGAAGGTGGCTGCCGGGGTGAAGGCTCAATCCGAAAGGTGGCTCAGCAGGGGAGGAATCCCCTCCTCCAACGGATGGTGAGGACGAGGGGGAAAGTTTGTGCTCAAGTTTGGCTCCACAAATTTTGTGGATGATCTGACCCCCTTCAGTATCGTCAATCATGCGCTGAGCACTTGTGTCAATTTGATGTTGCTATCGTAACAGCAGCACTAGTCAACGTCAACGGGGATTAGTTTAGTTTGATTTGCGGGGCAACGTGGGATTGATTGAACGTATATTGGAAATTGATTTAGAATAACAATTAATTTTAAGCTCCTCCCCACTTTCCCCAGTACATGCTACATAATTGTAAGAGCCATATCATGGGCCAATTTCCCTCGAAATAGATCCATCCATCCATCCATGATGATAATATCTGTATTCTGGCTAATGATTTAATTTAAAGAATATCCATCCAAAAAGTAAAATCTGACATGAGATCTTTAGCAGGTCAATTCTTACACAAGGAAAATTCGTTGGAAATTGGACGACGACGAAGCCAAAACTAATTACTAGGGAAAGGTTGGCCGAAATCCGAAAAACTACAACTTTTCTAAATTAGGTTTCAGATTCCCGCAGGCAAAATCCGACATGGGCGTATTACCTAAATCGAAAACTCCAACATCAGCTTCGGAATAATTTTAGATTCGAAATTACGTCGGTTTTGCATTTAATACCAAAAGGTTAGACGTAATACGGGCACTGACAAACTCCCACGTCAATTGTTTCATTGCCGGCCACCGCACCGGAAGCCATAATTTGGTCGATGTAACCCTGTACCAAGCCTTTAGCATAAAATCAAAATCAATCATGTTGAGATCCACTCTCTCCCTGACCAAGTTCCACCATCGGATCATGGAAAAGGTCGGCCTGAGCCCCTATTCATGGCCGAAAGAATTCGATCTCCCATTTCCAATCCCAATCAAATCCCAATCAAAACGGTTCTTCTACACCGCCAATCTCACACTCCATGCCGTGAATGCGCTCTGCACGACGGCCAACTACCTCCTAACATTAAAGAGTTTGGAGGTGTCCGAGAAGATGATGTCGTTGGTGTTCATCGCCGCACCGGTTACAGGGCTCATGCTAAGATTGAACTTTGTACTGAACGACGAGAAAGGATTGGCCGACCTGATGGCCGCCCTGGATTTGTATGAGAGGAAGAACAAAATTGGTAAACTATGCCACATTATTTTGTTTTAAATTTAACTGAAATAGAAATATTTCAAAATTGCCCTTGTCATTATACAATTTTTTTTAGAGGGGAGTTGCCCCTCTGCAACCAAAGTGGTCCAAATGATAGGCATCCTGGCAAGCTTCCTCGTTCCGGCGTTGATTGGACCCCTGCTGTGGACGCAACCTTGCATGCCGCCCTTCACGGAATATATGCTCTTGAGGGGAGGGGGAGGACACTGCAACACTCATGATCATGGAGGAGCTTTGTGGTTTCTCCGAGTGGCCATCATCCTGTTCGACGTCTTCATGCTGTTCTGCACCATCTTTGCTGGAGCGTTCATCCTGTACAGCGGAAGCTTCGTCCCGATGCAGTGCTTGGAAAGCTACATGAATCGGGTAAGAATGAGCATGAAGCAAAATGATAATGAAAATAGGAGGAGGTGTGAGGCGAACGCCTCCAAAAAATTCCAGACCTACCGGCAACTCCAAATCTTGGGAACCGTCAACAACGAGGTATTCCAAAGCATCGTGGTCCCCTCCATGATGCTGGCGGGATGGCAGGCAATGGTGGTTGGCCTGTACACCTCCATCAAGCTGCATCACTTGATTCCCATGCCGGAGTTTGGCTTCGTCCCCGTCGTATTCGTGAATGGACTATGTGTCATCTTCGTAGTCAGGGTGGCTGCTGGGGTCATGGCTCAATCCGAAAAGTGTCGGGAAGGGGCAAGGAACAATTCCAACTGGGGGAGGAGGTCACTCTACAAGAGGATGGCGAGGTCGATGGATAAGATCACTATCAAGTTTGGAGCCTCCAATTTTGTAGATAACCTGACCCCCGTCAACCTGGCCAACCATGCGCTGAATGTGTGCGCGGATTTAATTTTGCTCACTTAAAGTCTTGTACTTGTTGTTAGATACACAAATGTCACAATTTGGGACAAAGACCCAAGCATAAACGATCTTTAAAAAATATTTGTTATTTTAGTTACTGGGTTCACCTTTCCCCTTGTCCATGCACAAAAAAATATACTAAAAAAAATAACGATACCTATTCTTCGTCAATAAATTGAAGCTACATGAAATAATTTAATCAATAACATGTAAGTAGTTAAAGCTAAACAACTAACACTATTAGCATGTATGCAAGTGTCGGCCAAAACTAATGCTGTACAAACATAACGGATTTGTTGACTGCACTAACAAATAGGCTGCCGACATGCATAAATTATTCTAATAAAAATTACCTTAGGTATGTTAGCTTCTCAATTATAGACATTCCAATAAAATAGTACTCACCAACTTGTCTGCTACTTATTTATCACGTACAAATTTGCATAGGTATATAATCTATCTAATCGATTATTGATTTGACTCATCAACATTTTGTTGACACTTGGATCATCAATGAAGACAGTTTTTTTTATCCATTTAGCACGTAGGTACTTAACTGTCAAAAACTAGCAATTTTGAAATCATGAAATCAATGACCCTGCCAATTTTTTTTGGCAACCATTAAGGAGCAACGCTAAATGAAATTATAGGTAGACCATAATAAACAGTCAAAAACACTATTAACATATCTTGCAGCGTAGAAGACGGTTATAATATAAAATAGTTGATTTTAGTCTCATTGAAGTCAGCGCATAGTTTGCTTTCGAATGACAACCCATTTGCTATTTCTTATCCTTTGGAAAAAAATTGAATTTGAGATTTGACCCACTTCCGGTTGACCTATGACCTTA
>JAQIWX010000989.1:0-12256 GCA_034696785.1 Lepidocyrtus cyaneus | reverse complement strand
GATTATGTATTTTTAGTTGTTTCATTGACCCCGACCTGCTTTTCTCCCCCTCTATATGGATTACGTATAAATCAACAGATTTCAAACAGTTCAAACATATTTTTGAAGAATGTTTTTCTTCTCTAAAACGTAAGCTAAAAGCATGCATACATTTGTGTACAAATTATATCATTTCTCAATATCTCTATTTAGATCTAAAATCGTTTTCACAATATAGCCTATAATTTTAAAACAAACTGCAGAAAAAAACAGGGAAAGTAGCAGTTGTGTCAAGAAGGTCGTTTTTGAAATCGGACAGGATATCTTTTTTTTTGCCAACTCAGAAAAGGAATGTAAGCATCCAGCCGTTAACTTGTATTGACCGTGCCAAATAAATAAAAATGAAATAAAATGGATACATCGTAATGCTAAGTTCATGATGCTGGTATGATATGATGTTTGTTTCCCTATACATATACAAATCTATCGACTCTATATACGAGGTCGCATCATTAGCACTTGAGATGCTTCAATACACGTGGAAAGGAAAATCCGTACTAGTATTTGTTCCAATTCCAAATGAAGCATCTTTTTCTAGGCGAAAATTGTCGAAGAAAAAGGATGATTAGAGCCAAGGACATTTTGACAAGATGACACTGTTAAGGATATGTACGACTTTTGGAATGGGTGCATAAACACATGTTCTTCAGTTGCAATTTTTTGAAATTTTCCATTGCGCAGCCTTGCTTAAAAATCTGGATTATGTAAAGGTTCTCAGGTCAGGCAATATCTTAACAGGAAACAGGGCTGTCACAAGCAAAGGTGAGTTTTGGAAGAGAAAATATGATTTAAAACCGTCACATGATCAAATATCGGATCACATTATTGTGATTAATACAAAATGTGAAAATTTCATTGGACGCTTTTAACTTGTCAAGTCGGTGCATTTACATGATTTACTTGCAATTTGGGGCGCGATAAAACAAATGACATGAGAGAGAAAATATATCAACAAGCCACATTTCAGTCGGGAAGGACAAATTGCAAAAATACAAGATTCGGGAATACCTTGGTTCAATTTCCATTTCAGTAAATTACTGCTTTCAGAGCGGAGCAATTTTGAAAAGTTGGGGAAATGTATCTAGGCCATAACCGTCTAGATTTGCTGATTTTAGTTTAAAAAAGAGTATGTCTACGACTGGGTCAATATTCATAATTAATTAGCCCCTTATGCACATCTAAAAAAATCAGTGCAAATGTAGTCTGCTGAAGTGACGTATCCTACTTTACGGTATGGGTTGGGCTAGGTCATCCTTTCCAACAATTTATAATCCCAGCTCGAGAAAGGTCAACATGAATTATGAATATTAGACTAAACAAATCTGGGGTGAAAGCAAAACCTACACGAGGGGCTAACTATATGTGGCCGTGAATAATCTATTATTTTTGAATTCAGTCTTTGTCACGTCCTAATTTTATGCATTTATAAATTATATTAATAAACATAGATTTTTAAATTTGTTACTCACCCTTTATTCCGTAATCGTTCTTCGTTGCAATCACTTTGAACCGAAAACGATGACATATAAAAGATTTGGTGGAACGGCTACAAATAAAATTGTACTTTTATTTGTGATGAGTTGTAAGTACAAAGACAATCAAAAAGGGATCTTTCTCTAATATTCTCTCTATATTTTTTTGTGTAAGAAATTAATTAATCTACCGAAATCGGATAAAAAATATTTGATGAGTAACAGTTTCCAGTCAAAAGGAAATAACTTTCTGACTCAATTTATTAGTTTCTTGTGTTTGAAATAAATCTCTGAATTAATTGTGTTCCCAAAAAGTGTAGGAAAGAATAACCTTCAACGCTAGGCAGCTTTTCGTTAGTACAAGAAAACTCGAGAAACCGAAACCGGGCACAAAGTCAATATAAGACTGAGGAAGAACGTAATAAGCTATTGACCGAAACTCAAGAGTAAAAGTACGTCTACTTCCCTATAAAAATAACCAGCTAAAGAAGATATAAGAATATGATATGATGATAAAATAGATGTGCTTCGGTTATATCTATATCTATAACAGAGAATCTGTGCTATCCGGGTCACCAGACCAGGTCTGCTTCTATACGCCTGGTATATGCATTCTTATAGTACTATTAGTCATCGGGGTTTTCACAGCTTTGCTTGTGGTGTTGTTGGAGGAGTAAAAGCTTGCCATGCTGATTTTTTTTGCAATCTTACGGACTTCCATAGGGTGATGCAATATAACGCAGAGCATGCTGAATTACACGAACGTAAGCACAGCTGAACGTATATTAAGTCTTCCTTTTCTAGCCTTGCATTACTCACCTTACCTTAAAGAAATCCTCATTGGAGGAACGTAGGTAGTAGGTATCATGCCATGGGAAGGTTTTCCCCAGTACAGTGTAAATTGTCCAGCATGAGCAGCAGGTCCTCCGATCAGGCTCATTCCGGTTTCGACTGGTTTCGGAAGTAGCCGAGCGTTCACAGGAGAAAGGGCAAAGAAAGCATTTAGCGTAAGACCGATTTCCATGATATCGTATGATGGATGGATGTGTGCTGCATTCTGCAATGCTATCTTTAAGGTTCACCTTTTGAATAAGTCATTGAAAAGAAATTAGATGATGAAATCCAATCTACCGTAGAAAGTTTTTTTGCCTGGAATAGCCCTGTGTATGTGAAACAAGTTAGCTCACTGATGAAAAGAAATATACACTTTTACGATTCAGAGAAATACGTTACCAATGAAGGGTGTCTGATTTGATATGCTTGACTTTTACCCTATAAAAGTCGAGAGGACGAAAGACTCAATGCTTTTATGATTAATATTTGACCTTGGAAGTGAAAACGATTTCGACATCACCATCACCACTTGCAAAGACATAGACAAAACGGAAGAGGGGGAAATGATTGGGTAAGCTTTTCTCCTTTCTTCTGCTCATAATGTGCGATGTTTTAGCAGGGGAAATGAAAATGTGTTAGACTAGTGGAGATGAATAATTGAACAGGAAACCAGTGGCATGACTCTGTCCTTCTCTACTATGCACTGCTTTCACTCTCCGTTCTCGTGTAGTGAACAAAGAAGTATACATGCCAATGTCAGAAGTTATAATGGTTATTGGAATTTCGCAACTTGTTATGCAGATATTTCCGCAACAATTTCCTATTCCATTATGAGCAGCATGAAATAGCTTGGAAAGCTCAAAAGTTATGACATGGAATAAAACTGATCTTGATTTTATAAATCGATGTTGAATTAAACGAATAAATACGCAGGGATGCTTGACTGCATCATTTTTCCTTGTCTTGACTTTTCCGGTGGTTTAATCTTTATTCAGTTACACCTGGTTGCTATTTGCTATAACAGCTACCATATAATATTCGTGATTGATATGATTGAGCATTTGTTTGCTTTATCCCACCCAGAAAACCAGATCGCATCTTGTCACTCAAGGGCCATCGATTTCTAACTGAAGATACATATTTGATTGAACGAACTATCATAGACGTCTGGCGTCTTTGTTCACGTCTAGCGTCTAATTCCTGTATCGGATTAGAAACTAGAAAATAGCCTGAAATCTCACGAAAGATGTCGTTCGCATTTTTGTTGGATGAATCAAAGCCAAAAACCTATCGTGTTGTTTTTTTAAGAAAAACTGTAGTGTAGCTGTATAGTTCGCTTGCTTTTATACTTGTAACTTGTAAGCAGTCTAAAAATTCATATGAAAAGACACATTTCCTGATACATGAAAAAATTACAATTCATTAGTATTACGGAATTAAATAATGTCTAGGTACTAGCTTTTAATTCACAATCACTATCTTAATATGAGAGTAGTAAATGAGAAATTTTATCATTTACTACTCTCATATCTTAATTATACCCAACCACGACGGATTTTTTTTAAAGAAAATGTTTAAATTGTAGAAACCGCAGTATCATAGTCATCATATCATCATTGTTGGCATCAATAACATGATTTTGTAACAGTGACATTCGACAACTTCTACCGGCTCAATCCACTGATAAAAAACACATAAAAATGCTGTTACATTTTCCTTTCTTGGAAGAATATCAATCAGTAATGGGCTGTACTTTTCCTACTTAAAAGATACTTTTCTTAAAATTGTATATGCAAAACTTATGGATTGCACCTGTAAACAATAAAATTCTTCCCAGATTGCATTATTGCACCTAGGTATGCTTTTTGTTAACATTGTTGTGGCAAACAAAATGAAAGTTTTTTGTTTACATCGAAAACAAAATCGTTTTATGTAGCGCGAAGATCTTGATGATGACTGATCGCTGTACACCTTTTTGACCTTTAATAAGGGTAGATAACGTTCTCAAATCTACTTTAGGTACTGCTCCCAAGGAAGTAGTAACAGATCATCATTATTCTACTCATTATGCATTTCCTGTTAATAATTGTCGCAAATTATATGCATCGTAAAATAAAATTCGCCGAATGCCGATATCCATTCTATAATTTTGCTACAGATGTAAGTAAGCTCGCAATACAGTTTAAAAAATTGTAAGCAGCTAAGTGGCTGTCTATTTAATGTGTACCTAATACTAAATGTCAACGATTTTTAAATTTATTTCAAATAATTGAATTAAGTGACAATTTGTATGTGGCGTCTGAAGTGCATCCATCAATAAGCCCTTCACGTGCTAACGAGAAACCCTTACTGGATTTGCATATTGTCATTTTTCAATATTTTTTTTTCAAACCAAAACGATAAATAGGAGCATTCGAATTCACATGATAATACGTCTCGTCCTACTACAAAAAATGCTGGTTTTTGTTTTCTCCAAGTAGGGATTTAAGTGGTAAAAGTCGTCCTCGTCCTAGAAGTAAAATTGAAAATGGCAATTGCCTACTCAAATACCGAGGAAAAACATCATTGCAAAAGCAAAGAATTTAACCGAGATTTCTTATTTACCCTTCTTTGTAGTAAGTCAGTAAGTGACATTTTTCATTTTTTGGAGGATTACGCCACAGCATTTACAGTGGTCTCTAAGTTTCAATGTCAGACACATAAGCTTCCTGATTGAATCCCCAATAATACCTACTGCACTGCCTGCACCTGTATGCCATGACATGCACAGCTTCAATCTATTTCATTATTCGGTCGGTCGATCGGTCATCATAAAACAATGCAAATGGCTGGTATTATTTGGCATTTTAGTGTTTTGCTGGCTGGCGTTTTGATTTTTTTCCTGTGGTACAGTGACTGACTGACTTTTCAAGTTGAATTGGAGTTGAGGTACATGTTTTGCACAGTATCACGTACACGTACCTTTTACATTTTTATCACAAGCTGTATACATCATCAGCAGCAGCATCATCTTATCAGTCCGGCTCATTGTCAAAGTGGAGGAACAAGTGGGAGCAAAAACTGCATACTGTTTTTTTACGAAACGCGCAAGTGAATCTTGTCGACTGACTGATGGTTCGTGTTACCAGGTCAAATACAATACAATGGGAATGATGATATGATGTGAAAATGATTATGATTAGGTACCATCTTCAAAATAAGCAAGAAGGAAAGCAGGACTGGGACCTGGGACCCACAGTCTGACTTTTTTTGCTTGAATAGGTAAACTTGAATGAAAGAAAGGACTGGGATGAGTTAAAGAAGTAAAAAAATTCATATCAAGAATATATATGAATTGCAATAAGTCAGTGTGTTGGTGGGGCTTATCATAGGATGGTGGATCCCTTCCTTTCCTTACCTAGATATGTAATATAAATGCCTATATATAATAAATATAATAAATATAAATAGAAAAAAAAAATAGAGAAAAATTGCCTGTAGGGTTCTCATCTCAAGTAAGCCAAGAGAGAAAAAGTAAGCAAAGGCTCATCATGATATGATGATATTTTTCTTGATGATGATCATGAAGTTAGTAGTAGTAGTAGTCTCGTATACTCTACTAATCAACATTCATCAGTGTATATTTTTCATGATAATGTGGATGATCAGTACTTTTTCTGAGCTACCACACCACACCATACAATAACGCCACCACCCCTGCAAAAAGGGAGTGAGGAGTTACTGAACAGAAATCAGGAAAAACCAGGAACGCGATAATATGCATCATCATAACTGATCTTGGATTCCTCGTGAAAACTGGTCAGTTGGCTTTTTTTTCTTCGGAGCACAAAACAAAAAAAACATTTTCAATTCAAAAATTCATACGGTGATTCCTGATTCTTTTCGTTTTGAAGTTTGACTTTTTTAAACGATATCCCCCCAACTCCAACTAGACTTCACCGACTATGATCTATCGTTGGTGAGGAAAAAAGAAGCTGTTTTTTTGCTGGTAGTAGTGCTCAAACTACTACGGCAGTAGAGCAAAAGCCCATATCATTTCATCCCCCTTACCCCTCTCTCTTCGTCCCTCCGTATATGTAATAGTCACCCGAAAAAATTGCCATAAAAATATTTTTTCCTTTGTAAAATCGTTTTCTTTTTGTATGATTATATTAACGTTTCATTGTTACTCTCGCTCTACCTTGTTGTGAGTGACCGGTGGTGGTGGGTTTGCAAAGTGGATACGAATGTTGCATAATAATACGGAGGAGATATGATCGAATCATTCAAGGTATTAGGATTTTTTAGTAGGGTGTCTGTGTTGTTGGTGACTGAATTCCTATGAGGGTGAAATAGTCTAACGGTAGTCCAATCGATCCTTTTAACTCTTTGATTTGGGTTGAGTGTGTACAACCAACTGACCAAGAAGGACAGGCTAAACAGGAGGTGGATTTGTGTCTTGTGTATACGATACACGGAACCGAAAAGGGAACAAAGAATTTCTGTACACAACTGCTTAGGCATATTACTTTTAGGAGGTTAATCTGTCAATACTAATTAGTGCAACGAAGATATCTTACCGTTCATGAGTGGATTTTTTAATTAATTTGATTACTAAAAATTTGTCAACTTTTAGCTTAATATTCTGTGAAACAAATTCTTTCTATTGAATTTGGGTTGGGGTTATTCGGGAATTCTTCAAGTGAAAATGTGAAAGCTCGGAAACAATTAGAACACCAACGTTTAACGGATTTGAGTGCTGCAACTTTCTGTGATTTCCCTTTCAGAGAAAGTATTTGTGAAAAAAGGAAGCTTCTGATTAGAAACCGAAGGAAAGTTGGTTTTGTGACTGAAGTAGCCGGGGAAAGCAACCCGGATATTAGCCCTACAATGAAGAAAGAAAATGAAGTCGGGAGTTGGAGAAGGACGGATAGAGCGATGAAGAATTTAGTTAAGGTTTGTCCAAAGTGTTAAGTTATAAATTTTCCTTTTCAAATGTTTATGTAGCATTCGTATAAAAACAATGAAGTGAGCAAAGGGAAGGCCAAAGCAGTGTGCATACCTATGAGTCTCAAATATGTGTCAAAAAACAGCGTCATTTCCCTCGTTAAGGCTGTGCTTTTCACAGTTTAGCACATCTTAACTAAATAAATAATTGCGTGGGACAAACTTCCTACCTTCATTGAGCTCTTGCTGGGAGGCGCAATAAAAAAAAACGACACTCCTAGTTACATCTGTGATTGGCACCGTACAAATCTAATGCATATTTAACTAGGATGAAAAATTGTTGAAGTAAAAGCAGTTCAGAATTTGCATGTGGAATTATGCTAGATTCACATATTCTGTCCCAAAACGAGATTTTTGAAAATAAAAAATACGATTTTTTTTCTGATTCTTTAAAAGAGGACAAATTACTTGAGTTAGTTTTATATATTTTACGAATTTACTGCTTAAACTCACGGCAGGGGAGTTGGGAGCACGAGCGTGAGCAAAAATGGAAGCGTACGAAATTTGGTCATATTAGCAAACCAAACCAAGATCACAATTCACAACTTCACTCCTCCCCACTGAAATGTCGCCGTCTTTGTTCTCCCTCTCTACCTCATCCCATCTTTACCTCAAAGTTATCATCTTAAAACAATAAAAAAATACAGATGCTTGCGTTACTACCTGCTTTCTGAAGTACACTGAAAAATATCGAGGGCATAAATATAGGCTAAACTAAATCATGTATTACTTCACTTCACATTGAGCTAGGCGAATGTATATCATACCGTCGACATTGCGTCTGGCTGTGGTATATGTGTCAGGAAAACCACGCGCTTGGTTCACAACCAATTGGCAATTTGCTGAAAGGATAATTTCCCCCAATTTTATGATTTGTGGATATTTGCGAATTGCGAAGGTATGAGAAGAATATCAAGAGGTGAATTATGAATGATCTTATTTATGAACTTGGCATTACTTTCCTTCAGAAACAGTTTGAAAGTCTTCATATATTTTATTTTCCACACATCCTTCTCCACATCCTTGCCATCGCTGATTCGCGGAGAAAGCATGATGGAGTTTTGTCATTACGTTTTGCGCAACATAAAATACGAAATCGAAACGATGATTATAACATTTAAAATAAATAGGAATACGGTATGTGTTAGAATAGGGGCATTAACCCCCCCTATTATAAAGTCACGACGGACAGATTATAATTGAAATTTAATTTTTGTCATTTTGAAGATATCACTGACTAGGCTACTACATAAATTGCATATTTGAGCCCATATTATCTGTGTACAAAAAACATCAAGAGAGTGCCAAATAGAGTGTAAGATATATGTTGCATTGCGTATGTAAGATTATAGTTTGCCACGAGTAGCACCCCAGGATTTTACATTTTACTAATGAAGCAAACACATTTTCCCATCATCCTGCTAATGGTCGACAGAAGCTAACCAATCACAAGGGTATTTTGCAATAATATTCAATAATGTTTTCAAACTTTTCAACGAAAAAAAAAAATCTCAAAAGAAAACGAAATCTAAACTGGCTTTTTGGCTTGGCCCTTTTGAATTTTCAGTCAGATGGTCAATGCCACATTCATAATAATAAGCATACTAATCATAATATTCAAAATAATTATGACAACAGAACGGACAGAACTTGTAGACAGCAGACATACACCATACATGATTGCCTTTTATAGTTAAAAATTCCCCCTCGGGGTTGATTGGCGTTTTTAGTGCCTTGTTTCAGCTTCATTGATAAAATTCTGGGAACTGGGAATACACTTTAGTTTTTTACTAAAGTTTAAATGTTTAAACACCAACACCTCCACTTATCTTTCATGTTTTAATTTTACTTTTATAGCATCATTCATAGTTTTACAAGCGATTATCATTATCATTATTCTGATTTCTTTTTGTAAGATCACCACTTACAAGCCCTTCGCTACATACAACACAAACGATGAGAAGTACACAAGCCGAAAAATGGAGATGTCAGTCAGTCAGTCACTATGTCAGTTTTTTTGAGGAGTTAAAGACTTCATGCTTTTTAGGACACGCATCTGAAACTCTAGAGACGGTAGACACCCAAATACATAACAGGGATCCCATAGCATATCATATCATCATCATTTGTTATTCACGTAAATCACGCACATTTCTCTTATCTTGAAACAAACATCAAACAAATCTTTTTAACAAAGTTTTGGGTAGAAAGGAGGAAAGAGAATCAAGTAGCAATGTAGCAAATGACAAGAAAACCACAAACATGAGATAAGTTTGAGGATGTTCGTTCAGATCAGATAGGATATGAGATGAACACCGAAATCGTGCGTTCACATTTTATGTGGCGGTTATGCTCCTGTTTGTTGCCTACGTGGTAGGTTGTCGTTGAGCCCCTTTGATAAAAAGGAAGCATGAAAATTGTTGATCGTTTTGTTTATGTCGATTTACAAAAGACACAGGATAAGTATCTTACATTACATGAAGCCAGTAACAGTGTAAGCCAGTAACCCATCTTTAGAGACTGTTGACGCATCTTTTCCCATCCAATTTGCATCATCTTTTTTTGAAGCCAACAATGCTAACAATGCAATGGAAACACACGACATTTCATCGACAGTGAAAGAGAGCGGCTGTTGCTGAAAAAATTATTTCACTTCACGGTGAATTTGCCTGCTTTGTTGTGAGCCATTCAAGCACGGTAGAAGACGTAATAGTGTTTTCTAGTGAAATATGATTCACTTTCATTTGCCACGCATCCTCCTCCCTTTGTCAAGTAAAGTAGTAATAGCGGAAGTTATTGCTTACGCGGTTTAATGATTAGGATGATGATGATGTGATGACGAGGTGGAGGATTTTCTCAAGTGTACTTTTTTGTTAGTTCACTTAGTTGAAAGCTTATTTCATTTTTCATTCATAAGTTGAAGACAATAAGTTTTTTTTTTTAGAAATTGATCTTTTTGTTATAGTTTTTGCTTTTTAGCCCTTTTCTTTTTCTTCTCGAGAGTAAACTGTCAGCGTAATAGATAATGGAATAGCACTTTCTCCTTTTCATTATTATTTCAGATACCTAAGTATTTACATTTATGTATATAGCTTATTGAGTTTCAACTGTGAATTGCAATCTGTCATTACAGGCTCAATTTTAGGAGGAAGCCATTCAGACAATTCAGTTTTTTTTTGCAAAAAATTACTGGTTTTTATTGCAAAGTAAATGGACAACAAAAAACGCAATGCGGAGCTGTATCACAATTGTACACGGTTGAGTAATATGAAAAATTGTATTTGTATTTTACACAATTCATCGACACTTGCACTTCTAAAATGGCCAATCAATCATTTAATTCTCTTCTTCAAAGAAACAATTTGGAAGTGCATAAAAAAGCCCCTTTAGTTTAGTTACTGTCAACCTGATAAAGCTAAAAAGAACAACTGCACTTTATGCTTTTATGATTGCTTGCAAATATATTAGATTTTGATTTACTACATTTATAAAATATGCACACTTGAAGTAAAGTATAAGTGACAAATGGATGCAATTGTACCAAGTTCTGGCAAAAAAAATCAAATGCAATTCTCTGCCCAAAATGCAAACTGTTCGCGAATGTAGTATGTAGTGTGTACCCAATCAAAAGTACAGTTCCGAAAGTGAAAATTTGTTTTCAATGCAGTTGTATTGCGCATGTCATGTTATGTATGTGATAGTGATGAGACCTTTTAACTTCATGAATCGTGAATTTTTTAAAGGAAAATATGAATCTTATTGCAACAATCTACACACTTGGTTTCTTTGAATTCCCTAAACCATCCTACTAAGAAGAAGGACCCGCATCATCCACTTTTTTAATAAGCAATTTTTAGTAGCTATTCTGTTGGTACAAAATTTACTGCTAAGTTATTCACGCCGACCCTTACGGCAGAAAAATTGGATGCGAAACTTAAGGGATGATGACGAAGGGAGGATGCTGCTGGTGATCATCATCTTCTCATCACTTCAAAATTTCCCATCATTTTAATCGCCCTTTCCCCTGTCTGTGGTCTGGGAAGGGAAGTTCTCTCATCGTCAGTAGTACAGTGATGCGAACTCACTGTTTCAATAACTAAAAGTGCGCATTTATAGTTAGTTATGCACTAATAATACATAATGACCACGATGGATTCTCAGAGTCGAATTTTGTTCTATTAGTAACAAGGAATTTTCTTTCGATGAAATATGAACATTAATAAAATATGGTGGGGCCTAATTGAATTCAAGTTTTTTAAAGAAAAAATACGCTGTTTTCTCTCTAAACAAAAAAAATGGAAGGATTGACATTATCAGCATTTCAGCATGTTATTTTTGGGAATTATACAAATACAAATGCCAAAATGTCAAGTGCAGTGAAAAATCACATGAGGAAGATGAGACTTTTATTGTGAATGGCTCGTCAGCGACAAGTTGTTCATGTTGTTCGTACATATTTAAACAATTTTTTTAGCCGTTTTTAATGTAAAATTTTTGAAAAGTGCATTAACATTCTTGATCCCAAAATACATAAGTCACAACAACTGCAGTAGGGAGTTTTTTTGCTTTTCGTTATTCATATAACAGTCCGCTGCTTTTTTATCTTTTGAAGAAACATTGGTCTTTGATCTCATTCCGTCAGTGAGGACGTGCATGAAAGTAATTTATTTAATTGAAGTACATACACCAAAAGGACCTTTTAAGATGCAAAAATACATTCAAGCTTAATTGAAATGTAAGCTATAAAAATGTAGCTGATAAGAGGGAACGTGAAAAATGCCAGAGATAGTAAGTCATAAGCTTCAATTTCAATTCACAAAAAAATGGCTGCGTTGACAAATAACCGATGATAAGAAGATAAGATTTTGCTGACATAAGCAAGATTTTTATTGTCTGTCTTTCATTCATCTGTTCCTTACTTTCTT
>JAQIWX010000988.1:0-12261 GCA_034696785.1 Lepidocyrtus cyaneus | reverse complement strand
GACTAAAATTAACTATTTTATATTATAACCGTCTTCTACGCTGCAAGATATATTAATAGTGTTTTTGGCTGTTTATTCTCCTTTTTATCTCGTTCCTTCCCCTCTTTACACAGCCGTAGTCATTATCATTATTATTCATAGGCTTTTTTTCTGAGCAGATCGCATCCCATCCCGTATCGCAGCATATCATCAGAATCCTCCAAACATTCTCTCCTCAGCTTCGCCACACTCCATTCTTTCCCCATTTATTTTTTCCTCTCCTTCATCTATGTATATACTTCCACTGCTGCATAGACTGCAGCCGTGCCTATTTTCTCCATTATTATTCCTTATCCCATTTCCCAAGATCAAGATACATTTTCCTAGGTGTCACTTTAACTAACTGGAAGTATCTATCTTGACTTCCTCTTCAAAGCTTTTCCTCAGATTCCGCAATGCAATTGACTCTCCCAGTCGAAGCATGAGAATGAGTGGGAATTTAAGCAAATAAGCTGCATATTTTAGGATGGAAAAGGGGGAAATCTTATCCAGAACGTTTTCACTGGAAAAACGCATACCTACCTAGCGCTGGAAATGAACGGCAACCTACGTGGTTATCTAGGAAAAATGAGATAAGGATGAGGTGGGAACTAGCAAGCCATATACTGCGGACTGGGATGCCGATGATTCTGTTGATTTCTGTGCAAGCAAAGCATTCGTTATCCTACGTGAAATTAGAAGAATGAGAATGAGACGTTTCTAGTGGACCCCTGGAGAGGTGCTACTGATGGGAGACAATCGACCATTGGATTTTAGCTTGCATTACATGGTGCATACTTTACTTTCCTGGCTATTATGCAAATCATCCATCCAGTCCAATCTAATGCAAAAAGCTCATCTATCTGGAAAATCCCTTCCTGGAAAAATCTATTTTTATTCTGCTGGAGCAGGAGCACGTACACAAGTGAAATGGAGGATTTCCCCCACTTCCCATTGTTTTCCTCATCGTTGAATGGAGAAAGGAAGAGAAAAGGCAATAAAATACTATTTTTTAGGGATGCAATGCCCTATCCCCACCCCTGCCATATAACACCCATTTTTACATGGTTGATGACGGGGGATTAAGTTTATAAAGGTTTCACACGTACCTTTCCCACCCGTTAATAATTCTAAAAGCGCATTGTCAGAAGGACACATTCATGTCACCGGAAGCCATTAAATATTGCCGTTTTTTTACCAAGGGAGAATCGCACCGTAAAAAATGTAGTAATATATTAGGCACACACTATTGCAGTAATGTCATCTGCTAAGACTTTATACTTTGCATGGAATTGGTTTAAGGGGAAAATTACAGTGTAATGCACCACGTCCTTTCCAGAAAATGCAGAACTGGCCATAAATAATAAAAACATATAATTTCATCCACACTTTCCATCTTACGTGTGGGGGCTTATGAAGTACGAAATTATATATAATGCATATGCAAGACGTGCTCAAGACCAGCTTTTTCTTTAGCATTCCAGAAGGTCTTACCTAAAGGGAAAGTGGATGCGGAAGGATATAATGGCACATTTTTTGCTACTTGGGGAGGAGAGCTCTTCAAGAATCTCGTCGTTTCAGCAAAAGAGTTCTAAAAATTACGTTCCGTTTTTCTCCTCCCTTTTTTATGGAAAATATGATAACATGAACAATTGAAAAAATAGTATAGCAATCTTCAAGGCTTAAGCCATCGGCTCAAGAAAAGAACTTCCAGCTTCCATCTCGCATATTAGTGCTGTATATTTTTCTTTCTCTCCAGAAGAATCGGCCAACTGAGCCAAACAACAATAACAATTTTGTTTACTTTTATAGTCAGCAAAGTGCTTGTACTGCTGCAGCAGTGCAGCTTGTACCCATTCTTTTGGAATGGAATGGGGAACATGGAAAAAGACGAGTCCAAACGAGTCCATTCACTTATCTATTATCTAACGGAGAAGATTTCACTTTCCCTATCTTTTTCCTCCCATTGTCCCTTTTCATATTCCATTCCAGGATAACCTTCCATTTGTCCTTTTTTCTGGAGAGATAATGGAAACAAATGGGGGTAGCGTAACGGAGCCGGCATAGAAAAATACTGTGCGTTTGGATTACGGATCATGGTCGTCCTCATCATCTTCCGCTGTGTACAGCATGTACCATAAGTATACTGAGCAGGCGGATGAACAGGGGAAAGTGTCAATTTAACATCCATCCAAATGGGAGAGAAAGGATTGGATAAGAATAGGTTATGGCCTGATAGCTGTAGGAGTAGGCATGCCAATGTCCTCTTCCCCATCCAAAATTTAACAGTACAATAACAAAAATGGACTCCGCTTCTCTGGTCTGGTCTCATTTGATCCCCGAGAATGGACTCCGCTTTTCCATTCAAACAGCTCATTTTACTTTCTGCAAAGTGCTCCATTTTTGCAGACTCCATCCATGGTCTCGTTCTCTCCTCGCTGCTTGCTAACAAAGTTATTCATTTGGTCTCTGCTCCTTATTTTTCTTATGTAACATATAAAAATACCTAGTGCTTTCTTTGGATAAAGCGGAAGTAAAGAAAGCGGCGATGCCAGTAAACTCTCTTGTTTTGCTGGACGCTCACCCAAGCCAAAACAAAACGGAGGATCATTACCATCTTGAAAGATAACATAAAATATAAAAAGGAATACAGGCTATATATAGGAGGCAGCTTGAAAAGCATGTAAAATTCATGAGATGAGATTTACAGACATGGGAGCTACTTCAGATTTGTAGTAAACAATTAGGTGCATTTCCTACTTCTCGGTTTTTGAAAAAAAACAAGCTTTGTTTAGTACTCACTTGCTCACTAACAAAAATTCCCATTCTGTTAGGATGAGGTACAATGGACCCATATGTGAGTCTCGTATATAATTTAGAACAGCAATAACAACCTATCTGAATCTGGAGATCAATAAACAGCTCCATAAACAAGACATTTCACGATAGAAAGCAAACCCAAAATTTACAACTCAAAAAATGTTCTTTCCATGATAAAATACCACACTTAAAATAAACTTTCACCAAATGTATCCCCATCCCATTTCCATTTTTAAAATCTCAGAAATGCACCTTTGATATACAAAGGTTCTCCTACCTAGGTTTTAAAAATGTTTTAGGATTCTTTTCCCACGAGAAAATCCATTTAAACAATGCAGTTAAAACCTTCCACCCGAAAATTTCTAATTTATCAAACACTTTTAAAAACAAAAAAGATCACAGCGAGTGGTCGTTTGCAACCTGGCAGTGCTTTTTCTGATTTCCATAAGGCAACATGCACCCTGCAATGGTTTTTGACTACACACCTGAAAAACAATACTGACAATGAGCAAGAAATGGAAGCGGATGAGAAAAGGATGAGATTAATGACTGCGGAAGTCTATTACTAAAACATCGAATATGACCAACCACCCCAAAAACCGAAACTAATGCATAGAAACTAACGTGAAGTCAAACTATAAAAGAAACCTTTTCTCTTTTTCACCATTTTAGTCGAAGGTTTTTCCTTTCACTAATGCCATTTCCATTTTTTCACATCCCTGTCAGCTTGTATTTCAGCGATGGTGATGGTGCCATGGTTGGAAAGCACCTTCCGTTTCGGTTATTGTTAACCTCCCCGTAAAATGTATCATTCTTCATTTATGGGCACGGAAAAGCGGAATTTGTGCAAGTTAGAAATGGGCTATAGGCAGCATCCTCCAACCCCATCACATCCGCATCCGATCCGCTTGTGTAAACGGATATTGCTCTATATGGCTCAAAAATAGAAAGGAAATGGGCTTTCCCGCTCTTGGGAAAAGGAAAGGGTAAAAGCAGAAAAGTATACGGAAGGACATAATGGAAAATGGTCCGTGTTATTTTTTTTCTCCTGAAGAAAAAACTAAAGCCGATCTTGTTTCTCCCCTTCAATTTAGGAGTTGGACAGGATTACACAATGTCCACGTTAATTTTTGTTTCCTGTCCCCATCCGTCTTTTCCCATATTCGGGAAAAGGATATTCGGGAATGCTTAGTTTAGGATAGGATGGAGTGGATCGTGCCTTTTGATTAGATTAATATGGGTCATATACCACCCCTACAGAATGATACTTATTTTATGATGTTGCCTCATCCTACACAAGGACATAAACAAGGAAGGATACATACCGACATGGACCATATCATTTTGCTGACCAACAACGGTAGCCAATTATACTTATCCATCCGGATGCGAAGGGTATGGTCATTTTTTGGAATGTCCTTTCCTTTTCTCCTTCCTTCCCAGCTTATTTTCAGAGAAACTGACACTGATCCCATGAGAGGAAGGTTATATTTTTAAAGAGCTTTTTTCGGATCATTTGTCTAGTACAGCCAAACTACTTTAAACGGACTGGCCACCGAAAAAAACAAGAGAAGAATAACGAAAAACCTTCAACTTTGTATGCACAGCATCGCATTAGGCACGGGCTTGGCTTGCCTAATTTTATTCATTGTTGCACATTCAAAGTGAATGATTTGGATGGACAAACGGAACAAAACAAAATCCTTCCATATAAAAATAAAAGCCGTTTTTATCGGGAATCGTTCGAACAATTTGAACAGGAGCGCTACCACATCGTTGAAACATGAAAATGGACTTTAGCGGTTGCTTTGATGCTTTACTCAATTTGCAGTGGTTAGATGTATCAGCAATGCGGTGTTTTTTATATAGAGAAAGTGCTAGAGGATCAGTCGATCATTGTCCGTTTCATTCCATGAGCCTCTCTTTGGCTTCACTCAAACCCGTAAAATATGCGTATCAGCAGAACATCAAGAATCGGATTCGGAGTTTTGGAATGGAAGGATTGTCACGTTGAGGCTGTTGTGATGATGACACTGCAATGACAAAAGCATACCTTAATTCCTGGATTGAAAAGAGTGAAAAGTGGCTATTCAAACTATTTACGTCACGTCAAGTTACATCAACTCGGCATCACTCCAAAACCAAAATCCGACTAAACAAAAAACCGTCTGCCACCGTCACGTCATTTGACACTTGATTTGATCACTATCAGCATCAGCAAGTTACAACACTGCATTGAAATTGGATGATAGTTTTCCAAAATAGAGAATGGGAATTGGGAAAGTGAGAAACCACATCATCATCTATTGTAATGTCACTCAATGGAAGAATGAAAGATAATATGATTCTGTGGGTGAACAAAACGAAGCGTTTTTTTTCTCTCTCCGCATTTCAGCTGACCAAATATGAGCGTTTACATGAATATGGTTCCTTCTGCCAAAGTCAGGCCATTCCTGGATTACGAGTTGGGAAAAATAAGAAATTCCATACAAGGTAGTGTGTGTAAAAGTGAAAGTAAGAGAAAGTGCAGCATCGACAAAAGGGAGGAAAATCGTATTCATGCTAAGGGTTTTGTATGGGATTACGTAACCTAATGTATAGTACTTCCTTGTGCTTTGTGATATTGTCCAGTTTTGAGCTGTCCCTTTTCCTGTTCACTCATGTATGAAATACAATGTAATGTCATTTGGAAATTTTGGAGTTCCCTTTCTTACTTTTTTTCATTTTTTTGTTATACTACTTGCAGAGAAAGTTATAAGGAGTACTTTTTTATTTTTGTATATCAGGCATGCATGAACTTATTTTAACGGAAAAAGTTATTTTCAAGGTTCTTTCATCCTTACCTTATTCAATTCCGCTTCGGAAGGGAAACCGAGACCGTACACGGTATTTGCTCTGACGTCCGACCATTGTCCGAATTTCTGAGAGGTCTTCGTGAAATTCATCCCGGGCGTCAGCGTACTATTGATCACGGCCTGGAGTTGAACAAAGAGAAAAAAAAATACTTATAAATATTTACATGGAGTGTGTATAGCATATTTTTGTTTTGTGTGGGCATTGCAATAGTAGCCGCCAATTCAATTGGAGTTATCTAAATGTTTTTAATAGCAGACTTCAGTATGTGAAAGCACAAGCTGCGATTCTCCATCGCGAGTAATGAAGAACAAATGATGCCACAGATGCAATTATCCTTGTCAGGGTTGAGTTTTACCGAATGTGGTCATATCATATAACTACTTTGAAGGTTAGGATAACGACAAAAAGAACTGGATATTATAGTAAACCGAAAATATAAAGTGGGCATATAAGGCTCGAATCATGTTGAGGTCACGTTAAGTAGAGCCCAAATATTTCTTTATTCCAGTATCCTTGTATGTATATTGAATTGGAGGGAATAAAAGAAAAACACTAATGCTAAAGCACAGATCTATGAAGTTTTATTGGAAAGCAATGACACAAAAGAAGAGAAAAAGAAAACAAGGAAAATTATGTTTTTGGGAAAGGAGCCAGATGCTGGACATATGACAATTCCGTATTGGGAAGGGATAACTTGTCCACAAAACGGGGTTGTCGCATTATTTAGTATATCCGATCTTTTTCTATAAAGAAAAAACAATAAAGATGGAAACCTTATGGATCTTGAGTAGAGCGGGGCTCCTTAAATACTTAATATAAAAACCACAATACAAAGCTAGATCAGGTTGACCATGACGAGATAAAGTAAAACAGAAGCATATCTTTTCTGAATTTTGGATGAGATTTGTTCTTTCTTTATTTTCCAATTATTTTTTTTATCCTTAGGAAATAAATGTTTTTCCGAATGGTTTTTATTTTTTGGTCTAGCTGCTTATTTCCATGTTTGTGTTGCAGATTGGTTCTAAGAAAATGGAAACAAAAATCCCATTAGATTCTCAATGGTGAAGACATGCATTGTCCAGATTGTGCGGATCCCAAACAAGACAATGAAATTTTTTCTTTGTGAGAATGGCTTTTTCATTTTGTTATTTTCTTCTTCCTTTCTTTGTTTCCTCGAAGTAAAACTTTTTTGTTCTCGCATTTTTGCAATGATTATGGGAACTGTGAGAGAGCAGACCTACCAAAACTCTTTCTCCTCGGGCAAAAAAAATCCTTTCACATCATATCTCTTGAAATACTAAGCCCATGTTTTAAGTTTTTTCCCATGCTTTCCACTTTTTTTATGTATTTTTCATGTTATGCTTAATTTTTGGGAGGAGACCGCAAAATGAGAAATGAAACATGACAGGTTCTCAAACATTCTGCCCTTGTTCCTTTCTCTGCAATACCCGGAGAAACATTTTGCGAAATAGGAAACCTTTAAAAGCTTTTTCATTTTTTACAACTTTTGTTAAGTCACAATTCGCATTTTCGCATACTGATTATTTTTTTGCGGAAGAAAAGAAAGCGTGGATCATATCAGGGCACACCAGGAAATACGCTCTTCCACAACAAAAGGCTTAAAAATTAAAAAGAAGTTTCCCTACTTTTCATTTCCAACAAAAAGCTCCACCTCTTTTGTTTTAATGGGTTTTCCATATTTCAGCTTTCATGTTAATATTCTTTCTATGTATTTCGTATTTTTGTGTGAAGAAATTATACTCCTTTTAGAGGACTTTTTGACACTCCATATGCTACCTAGACCGGAGCCTATGAGCGACCAGAAGCCACGTCCATTTTACTAAAATAGGCCTCTCGCAATATGCCTCCCCACTTCTCACTCCAGCCATATTGCAGGCTATTAAAGGTATTCAAAAATAATTGGTGGATTTACGCAAGCATGATTTATGACTGAATCCTTTTTCCATAACAAGCTACGACAATGCCAAAGATCACCTCGAAGAGAAAAACAACAGACGCTGCTTTTTTTCTCCACTGCCTCTTGATGCAGTTAGCAAGTAGGATGTCATAGCGCGTCATCTGGCCTGGCCAAAAATACAAAATACATAATAGGATCAAATGACAGAAAAAAATCCTGAAGGAGGAAATGCTGACACGATGTAGGAAGGAAATGGAAGGCATAGTCATGACAAGAATCAGGAAAGCAGGCGACAAAAAGTAACGTAAAAAATCGAAGCAACCACGTCAAGCCGAAACCCATGCTTTATGTAATCTGAACCTGTAGGGAATAAAAGCCCAGGTTGGATGGAACAAGTAGTAGTATATGAGCATCGCCTCCATCATATCTATACAGCTTTCTATCATCAGCAGAATTTTTTTGGCCCTCCATTTCGACCACCACCTCACCACTCATTCCTGCCCTACTCCTGTCAAAATAAGTTCACTTCAAGAATTCTTCTGGGATTCCTGAGAAAACACCTGAGACCCTCGGAACAATGGTGTCCATCCACAACACGAAAGCAGATGACGTTGACGTGTATAGATTGTTATAGACTTTCGCCTTTCCCTTGGCTCTAGACCTTTCTCTTCCATTTCATTTTGTTCGTCGTGTGCGTTTTTTTCTTCCAGAATTTTTATTCAGAAGGAGAAATCCGTGGGTGGAAATAATGGAGAGATGCATTATAATAAGATGGAGGATCTAGGGGAAAGGGCAGGAAAAAAATGAGGTGACAGACGACTCCAACACTGTCTACAGCGTAATGCAGTTAATCCTGTGAAAATGACATTGTACCCATTTTTTTACTATCGTGATCATCAAGTTTTTCTTATGTCATCCTGAACTTTCTCTATAGCTTTTTCGTTTTTATATTGAAGGGAAAATGGAAGAAAAGGGGTTTTCCTCAACCATTTTGGCATGCCATGTTGATGGACTGGTTAGAGAACTGGAGAAAAATTACTGGTGTCCTTTTTCAGCTCTGCTCCCATAAATCCAGTGGCCCTTATACTGTTAAAAAAGACAGGGGACGAAGGACACGAGCGGCTATGAAAAAATGAAGTAGTCTGAGGACAAGGCGTTGACTAAAGTCGGGGAGTCGGTGAGAAGAGTAAACTGAAACTGTAGCAGTATTAAAAAAAGTCAGGTCATGACTTCACTTTCTTTTGGTCTTGTTCAATATATATACAAAGCCTACAAGTTTCGAATTCCATTCCACCAAACTGGAAAGGGAAGAGGAGAATGAGGAGAACAAGAGAGAGAGAAACTGATGTAGAGTCATGTCTTCATCTCATCATCTTGTCCTCCTCGTATCGTAGTCCAGACATCATCATTGGTAAAATATGGGATGGATGATACAAGTGTCCTGGTGTGATGGCGATCCTATCAACATCACTTTTTATTGGATTCTTTACGCTTTCCTTTCTATATAAAAACATGATAAGATCTGTCTCTCACTGAGTGAGTGAGTGAATGAATGGACCAAAGTAGAGAGTGAGTCACTCTTTTTTTCCATTATTACAATGTGAAATGGACTTGGCCATTATAAAAAACAGATGAATTGTGTAGTGAATGGATACTCTTCATCCAATTTCGGAAAGTAAGACATTTCCGTGATGATCGCCAACCAACCAACCGGGCTGGAGGAAAGGAAGACGACAAAAGTCGTAAAGGATGTGATGTCGTTTCTGTTGGCATCAAAGGGAACTTTATATATTGGATGGAAGGATGAGGAAGTAACAATGGGGAAAGTCTGTCACTGTCATTTTATTGTCGTCTTACGTGTCCTTCCAGTTAAATAGTAGGTGAAAGTTTTTTTTATTACATAACTAAATGTCTTATTTGTTACGTTTTCCCCATATGCCATAAGCAATAAGAAGTACACTTCCTATACAATACAGTATGCTTTATTCTTCGTAGTCAGTCCCAATATGTTCTTATTTCTTAATGGGGGATTGGAAGATGATGATATTTGGGCATTGTGCTACTTTCTCCGAAACGGGGAGAGTCAAGTGAGATGGGAGGGACGAGCACTGCTCCACATTCACTAACTTCCATTTTTTTGGCAGTGATCAAAAGTAGGTGGGTAGATCAGAAAATATCTCATCCACATCAAGAGTGATGACTAGATGAAAGGAGTGCATTGTGGGAAAGTGGGGCAAGGTGAGATTCCGATCACTTGAGGAAATTATTGAAACTTTTGAAGTGCCTATTTCCATTCACCATATCATTGAGAAAAGAAGCTGAAGATTACTGCTCAGCCTTTTTTCTCGTAATTTTACTACCAAAATAGAATGAAGGATAAAAGGAAATTGATCGGATGAAGAAAATAGCTGGAGAAGGACGTGGGAGGCGAAAGACGAAGGAAAGTTGGATTCTCCCTTCTTATTTTTTCCCTTACAAGAGAGATACGATACGCTCATTCATTGGAAAGCTATTTCACTTTAATTTATTCCGGAATTATTCAATTCTCACGCATCACTGAATATTTTCCGGCTTTTAGATCCTTTCGCTTGAGAGACGGTGGGGATAATTTAATAAAAGATGTGTGTGGATGTGGATCATGCATAGTCCCCAGATGGAAATGGGGTGAGGTGGAAATTCATTCCGAAAAAATGGAAAGCAAAAAAAATTGCGAATTTTCCCAAACTCCCTTAAAAGCCGTTGGAAGGAAGAAATCAAGTGGAACTAATTCAAAGATTACTACATAAAAGAGCCTTACATTACATATATTCTATCATAGCCTTGGGCGTTAAGTATAGCTTTAAAAAAAAGATGAGCAAAGTTGGAGCATTCCCTCCCTCCTTCCCCACAAAGTATGTTTGGAGTTGAATGGGCGGAACAAAATTTCTGGAACAAATAAGATAACCAGCCACTTGATTGAATTATCCTAATAAACTAAATTAAATTAATCGTCCCACTATGTAACATAATACGATACTTATTTTTTCCGATTCAATATTCTCGGAACAACTTTCCCTTGTCTCATCTCATCCCAGTTTCCAGAAAGTCGGTATAAAAAAACAGCTCTACCGTGGTGGGAAGGAAATTCACGGTGAGCTGTGTGAAGTCAGATGGAAGTCAATCCAAATTCCATATTATAGCAATGTAGCACACATCTTTAACGAGATGAAAGTTGGAACAGATACGTAAAAAATTAGGTTTTCCATTATCGTCATCGTCGTCACATTGCATTATTCCATGGCTGATGCGGTTCCCCATAAATGGGGAAAGGAGCTTTTTCCGTTCTCTGCTTTATCCCCATATCTTTACCAACCAGAAACCAGAAGCGGGGTACAGACAGGCTGAATGAAGATCAGATGAGGAATTATGCATACATCCAATGCCAAAAACGGGGAAGGGAAGGGGAGTCCTCCAGAAAAGGTTACCTAAAAAACTTTGCAAAAAAAATGAAAAGGCAGCCGAGCACGAGCACCTACCGAAGCGATATGGGACTAATATAATGGGACGTACTCGACGAAAGGAAACTTGCCTGGAAGATCGTTTGCCATTTTGGATTTCTGTGGTCATTTGCATGTTCCACTGATTTTCTTAACTCCGGTCATCTCATTTGCATTTATTCAAATAGTGACCCTTTCACTCATTTACATTCCTTACAGGTTTGCATTCAAATACTACGAATTTCACTCATTTACATTCCTTACAGGTTTGCATTCAAATACTACGCATTTTACTCATTTGCATTCCTTACAGGTTTGCTTGCAGTCAAATATTAGGCAGTTCACTCATTTGCATTTCATACTGGATTGCTTGCATTCAAATAAATAGACTTTTCAACTAATTTGCATTTTCAGTTTAGAAAATAATTGCTTGCGCGAGCTGCTGCTGCTATGCTAGATGAACTTTGCTGATTGTGAGTCGTGTTTTTGTTTACGTTTCGAATGCATGGTTTCTCGGATTCGATTCGACTATTTCATCGAGACCACCTACCTGATTGAACTGATCAGCTGATTAAACTGCATTATATATATTCCCCTACTACCTATCGATCTTCTAGTTGGTTGTTATTTATCCGAATCGAATTCGAATGGATCCATCCATTTTAAAGAAAGAAAAAACGTTAAAAAATTGTGCACACAGTCCTTGGAAACTCGAACGAAGGTGAAGGTCCTCTTCAGACCGGAAACATTTAATTCTTTCTCTGGCTGTTATTGAGGTTTGAATTTATAATTTATTTTTAATTCTGTCACCTCACTGGTCTTCAATTCAAGTACCTTGAATTTTTAGTAGTTTTTAGAATAATATGTAGTAATCATTTGCTGGTCTTGGATCTTGCGAAAATTGTTAATAGAGCTATTAAATTATTTTAGACTTAAACTGTAATTATTTTTTGTAGTTTTGCTAAGTACACCATTCCACACTTGTTATTAATCGATGTTTCTGATAATATGTTATTAATTTGTTATATTTTTAGGTGGTGGTTGAACAAATGTCGGGAACGTGAAGGTTTAGGTCTGCACTCCATCTGACCTCTTAGTCAAGTGTGAAATGGCAACCGGCGCAGCTGCAGCGGGTGCGGAAGCAGCCAACTTTGTTATTGGGGACCGTTACCG
>JAQIWX010000987.1:0-12265 GCA_034696785.1 Lepidocyrtus cyaneus | reverse complement strand
TACCAACATGACAATACTAATTGGCAGCAGTACAAAATAATTATAATTGGATTTATTGGAATTTTGCAAGTAGTAGGTAGGTAGGTAAGTTGTAAATGCAAAGCAAATACGGTTCGTTTTATGGCTTTACTTCATTTCAATATTTGTAAGTCCAACAGAGTTCGGCTCTGCTTCTGTATGACTGTGACTCACTCAGACTGCTACTGATGACGGTGAAGATGATGATGGTATTTTTTAAAGGTTTTACCTTGCTTACAAAAAAATGATAATAAACCTCTTTTTTATTTTACAACAACCATTTTTCTTCAATGTCATTGAAAAGCTTGGAAAAAATAACGATGAATATTAAGAAAACCGCTGCTGACTGGCAGTTAATGAACTGTTTCGTTACATGAAAATGAATTACCGCGCGGGGCGGTTGGAGTTGGAGGAGATGGAAATGGATATTATTATGGCGTGCGTAGATTTTTACCATCCAATTTTGTGTCTTTGTCGTTATAAGTCATAAGTCATAAACTATTAGCTTTAAAGTATTCCTCCCTCAAATAATATAAATCATGAATGAAAATTACGTAACAGTTCGTTCCTTCGTGAGTCAAAGTCGTTCTCTTGATTTTTGCTCATTGTTATTGCTCCTTCTTACTTGCATCTTGCAGTATTTTATGCCATTGTGGAAGATAATAATAATATGACTAATTTTGAGTTTGAAGAGGGATGTAGGATTGAATAATGAAAAAGGAAAGGTGAACTTGCGACAAACTGCAGAAGTTTTTGTAAAAATATGAAATTGCTTTAGCTCAACTCAACACGTACATTTGACGACGGTTAATGATAGATAACACGATAGCTCATGATATGTTTATGAATTGCCAAGTAATTAAAGTAGATTTCTGCAGGGGATAACATATAGTGGGTGGGTGTGGAAGAAGTGGAGTCATTTATTTTTTACATGTGGTACACTTCTTGGAAGGAGCAAGGTGAGGGAACGGAACAATCGGCTCGAAGCATGCAGCGTCAACCCAACCCAAAATTCTGCAAATTCAAACAGTTCTGTCAAATTTTTCAATTTCAGCATCACCTTTAAATGTTGCATGATATGATTGCTAAAAAGCAAATGTAAACTTTTACTTCCCCACAATTCATTCACTTTTTGCAATCAACTGGAACAAACAAAGACAATTGAAAATTAAACTTTCTTGATCTTTGACCCAATCATCAGGATTGCATATTAGTTGAATTCGTAATCATGAGTAATCATCGGATCGGATCACCTTCACTTCATCATTGATTGACCATTGTTCAGTTGGAACTGATAGTCAAAACATAACAATGATCATCGTAAAGGTAGATAAGCATAATACTAGGCATAAAACGATGATGATATGCAGTTCATTAGAAAATGACGGTAATTTGTAGTCCTCTTGATTGATCTTGATGAACAGATAAAGATGACAGTAAAAAGTGAAGACGCTTGAATTAACTTTTGTATCGTTCCTTGGCTATCTAATGATCATGATGGCCACGAGACTCTCTTGATTGACATGGATTTGAGCTAAAATATTTTCCCGTTACTGTATTTGCCTTTGAGAAATTGGTCAAATCGAAAAATGCCAATCAAAAAGGAGAATAAGGAGAATGATTTTTAGGCGAACTATGTCAAGTCATGATTTGCCATCATCAATTTTGATACGATATTGATGATGTTGCATGGAACGATAAATGAATCTGTTGTCGGTAGAAATGAACCATTTTACTATTGAGAAAAATTACTGATCCAATTTCACATCATTTGTCCGTTCATAAATTTGGGGCTGTTTGTAAATACAAATAACTATTTTTTAAACTGGATTTGCTATCCTTCATCGGCAGACTGCACTGCAATGATGAACCTACGTCCAATTGTATTTAAATAAAAACGTGGGTGGATTTAGGGATGCATCTTTCTGAAAAAGAAATACTGTTTTTCTGTGTGCGTGACTCACGATAAAAATATTCGACCTTGCTTTCCTATCACATCAGTTTCTGTATCAGTAGTTATCATCTACGCACACTATTATTTAATTGCTGACAGGTAAGTATCAGTCTCGATAGAAGACGGCAATATATTAAACGCGTGATTTAGTGCATCTCCCCATCACGTCATTATTACTTTGTTAAACTTGACTGTTGTCTTTTGTACAGTTTAGATTTATGGGGGATGTATTGTACTTATACATACCATAATAATGATATGATGACCATCTTATACTACTTTATAACTTTCAGTTTTTATTGTTCAGCAAAAAAACACAGGTAATGCGATCTCAATAATATGCGGTTGGTTGATACTGCAGCAAGCAGGCAATTGGCACGTAGTCCATTATTTAACGAAGAGGAACAAAACTGCATAATTTTTTGTCCTTGCTCCGCCTGTCACAAATCACAGTTTTATGTTTGTTTGTTGGATGGAGGAGAGGGAAGAATCCATCAGTCAAGCATTTTAAAGGGGATTTGAGCTGAGAGCGGAGCTCTGAAATATGTGGAGGCAAATGCTAAACAAAATTGCGTGGATATTACATACATAGGACAAGACACGACTGAATGCTTCCCTTTTACTTTTTCAGTCTGTCTGCGAAAATAAATAATTTCAAAGTGTAAATAAAAAAGGTGATAAAAATGGACTACAAAACGAGATAAAATAAATAAATGATTTCTGTCAAGCCACACACATGGCTGTGTAGACGCTGCTGCTAATTGTAAGAGAAAAAAACTGGCTATACGAGAGAGGTGTGCATATGTACATACCATATCTTTACTGTCAAGTCATCATTAGACATTTAATATTTTACTTTTTTATCAGAGGAGCAATTACTAAATTAAGAGGGAAAAAATATTCAAACTTTAAATGATTATGATTAGACGATATGATACGGAGCTGTTACTGGCAGTTCTACAGCAGCAACATTAAAGTAAATTACTCCTTTAAAAAAATATTTTCAGGCTCGTCCACGTACGCTGTACTGAACCCTTATATCAGTTTATCTTATCTTGTTTTATCATGCCCTTAAATGGATTTATGCACTTGAATGGGATAGAAGCTTCTTCTTCAAAAGAAAGTTTCATTTTCAGAAGCTGCATTACATGTGTATTGTGGCTTGCATAAAAAATCCAACTTAAGTATCCCATTTTTTTTAGAAACAAGCTTAAACTGTCTTGAGTCTTGAGAGTCTTCTTGGGACTGAAGAGTAGATTTAGTTAAACATAAACTTTTGTTTAAAGCTGCGTTGTAAAAAAAAGCTAGAGCGATAAACGTGCTTTCCTTACTGAAAGCTATGAATTTGCATCTTCGTAATTTAGTTAATGCATGTCACGTTGTGGATGCTGCTGTTGATGAATCAGTTTTTAGTAAAAAAAATCTCTCATATAAGAATGGGCCACCAAGCTGTGTATGAGATTTTGCACTGCATTATCATAAAAAAGTGAAATAGTTATGTAGTCAATTAAGTCATTTGATTGTTATTGTTGTTAGATGGATCCACTTTTGCTACTGCTGTTTACTTACGAACTGCGTTAAAAATTAAATGGATTGTCGTGCTGAGAATATGATGATGGAGTCATTGCCCATTTTTAAAAGCCTGTGTATAAGAAATAAATCAAATCTTGAAAAGAAAAATTGAGATATGAAACAGACACCTTGAAACGAAATTGCCGTTTAGTTTTGTATTTTTTTAAAACTAAAATTGTAGACAAGAAGATTGTCTTGTTTACAATTATCATTGTTATGAAATGCAATATGATATGATCTGAAATTATGATTAATACATAATACATATCAGCCACTGACTGAGTCTGTTTTTTTGGCAAGTAAAACAATCTGATTGCAAGCTGCACATTTGTTCATGCTGCTGCTGCCCCTATTCTGTATTTTATCAGCGTATGCAGTTGTTAAATTTGTAACTGTAACAAGTTCAGATTTCAGATCAGTGAGACCAAATTGTAGTAATTTTGTATGCATATAAAGTGTCTACCCTCACTTTATACTCGTATTATTATTATTTTTTCTGTTACGAGATAAGTATCAAAGTCAATACTAACGAATTAAATTATTCATTCTTATCATGTGCACCGTATCAAATTTATGCTCATTATGGTGATTATGATTATGATATTACACCATTTTTATTCCAAATTATAGGAATTTTTAGTCTGCGAAAAAAATAAGTAGAGTGAAGAGTAAGATTCTTTGGGAATGATAAGGAGGGGAAAAATAGGAAGTTTTCGGATATTATGCTGATTGTAATAATTCATATGTTTTGTAATGTCTTAACCTAATCAGACTAAGAATGCATTTTGTTCATAATTTTGCCACACAAAAACCAGGCAGCTCAGTTACTAAAAATAATTTATGAATTGGAACAACTCAATTTTCATTCATATGCAATTAAGTAGGTACAATTATGGAGGGTTTAGTTTGTATGGCTGGTGCCAAAAAGTCTGCTACACAAAATTAAGACATGGTTTGCTCTTGTTTGTTTTAGTGGAAAAGCAGGCAAACGTGCAGGGCTATAACTTAACTAACTTAAGAGGTTTTAACCCAAAAAAGTAAATCCCTCCACTTCATGAAGAAATAACTTAACTCAACTTAATTGATACCTAGTTTGATTTTTAGAGAGTGTAATTACTAAATTACACACCTAAATTATGTAGCACTGCATTCCACTGCAGTTTTGGTGTTTTTGATTAGAACATTTAATCCAACATTAGAACAGTGTTTATGGCTTAATTATTAATTAAGGAGTCTTGTAGTATTCATGTCAGGTTGGAGAAGTAAAATTAATTTTGATAAAATGTAAGTAGGTAGGCATGTCTGATGGAGAGCGGAGCAGGTCAACAACATTTTGCATCTTGCAGGATCTGTCTTTTAAATCGCTTCTTTTTTTCAAGTTATGGTGGCGAGGATGAATTTAGGTGATTTTGCTTTGTATTGCAGGCGAAGAAGTGATAATGATCTTTTTGCTCGATTTTTTTTCTGTTGGAAGGAAATGATAAATGAGGAAATGATGCTTGATTGATTATATTGCAAAATGAATATTTTTTTAACTTGATGAGAGTCAAAGTCGAAGAAGTGGCTTAATTTTTTATGCATGATTGCACAAAGCACGCTGTTTGAAGCTGTCGCTGGCGCCGGTGGAAAATTGAAAATTCATTGAGGATACCGCACAGGGATCTTGACAATTCATTAATTTTATTTGTCTTCATTCTCAATTTATTACTGGCAGAGAGGGTTGATTTTGCAATTTTTCATTTTTCTTCAATTCATTACGCAATCAATGTTGGTCGGTTGGTCTAATACGAATTCTGGCAATAACAATGTATCCATTTCTCTTGAGTGAACGAACCAGAATAATAAATTGTGACATGCATACATCTAAAAGCAATCTAAATTAATTTTGTATCATGAAATGGGCTAGACCCATGATCGAACAAAATAAAGAACACGCAGTGTTGCTAGTAAAAAATGATGTGCTTGTTTCTGCAATTGGAAGTTTGGAATTGTATCAACACAGCATGTAACAATAATTTATGCCATTCCCTCCTCCAATTTTATGAATGAAATTGGACAACCGAAACAAAACATCCCTCCTCCAAGACGAAGGATCAACATATCAACACTACAGTATCATTGCCGCCAATTTTCCTCCTTTAATGTGATGGAAATTAAGCTTGTAATTTTCTTTTATAGTCTCATCATCGCAAACAAATCCTCGTCCAATCCCAAATAGAAAAAAAGTATTTTCTTTATGATCTATCACTCTCACGTTTGCCTTCATCTTTCTCAAATAAATTGGGATTACAGGTGTGTTATGGCGTGTAAAAGCAATAAACTTTCAGGTTTTAGGTCTCAGGTGCAAGTTTCAGGCGTGACAAATGGGCGTTCACCCAACATGACATACTACAACATATACTATACACTTTTCCACGCATTTTGTTTTTCAAATCATACCAGCCCAATTTTAACCGCTGGGATGCACTAGCACTGCTCCTCCACCACCTTCGCATCATGATCAGTTTTGAGGCGAAAAGAATTTCACTGAAAAATATCATTTTTCTTTCTGTACGATCATCATGTAACGTAAGTCGTGTTAAAGGACAACATTAAATTTTCTTGTATCTCCTTGTTTGGCCCACATTTCCTTTTCTTAAATGGTACGTACGTCTCGGGATTGTATAACAAAAAGTTAGTCAGATTTTTTCCCCTTGCATTTTAACATGTTTAAAAAAATTAAGGAAAGGAATTTAATAAGTGGACGAGATGAGATGAGACTAGACATGGAAAAAACACAAATTCACGATTGACATGGATTATGGATTGAATCGTCATCATTATGATGTTTCACTTTGCCCAAGTTTAGTTTTACAAAGTTTTGGTTGGGAAAGACAAGCTTTTATTTTTAAAGTTTTTCCCAACAGCAATTACATATATCTGATTCCTATTTTGATTCTGACTTTGATGTCAGTTTTAGGTATGAGCTTATTATATCTTTTGTCTTCACAGCCATGTCATTATTGTGCTTTGTATTACCAAATCGAATTAGCTATCATGAGCTGATCAGCATCATCTTCGCCTGTTGTGTTTTTTATGGAAGATTGCAAGAAACTCCAAGTTTTTTTTTGATACTCCAATAAATTTGTTAGGAAACAATTGGCAATACGTAATAACTCCATATTTAGGATTGGTTGATGTGGATGGATCAAAATGATTTTGAGGAAGAGATGAACAGAGCAATAAAAGCGATTGGACCACACATTTTCATTGTCACTCTCCCAGGCAATACTGCAGTGTTTCATTCCATTCCATCAATACCAAAAAAGTGAAATGATAGGGGTATGTATGAAATTCCAAACGGCTAGTGCCATTTGTCTTGAAGCTAAAGTGAGCAAAAACACATTATCCCAAGCATAAAAACAGAAACTGACGTCTTATGCCTAATTTTCCATTTATTTCAGTGGAAGGAGGAGAGGAGAAGGATTGAGCAAGCAAGTGTGTCACGGGGCTATCTTCGCTCCTGATCAAGCAAATTCCAATTTAAGAAGATGAGATGAGGCATAATTTTTAATCATCATCATCACCAACATCATCATCCTCCCAGGGAAAAATAAATGAAAGGGAGGAGGTTCCAATGACATGACCACTTTGTTTACTTTTGTACATACATGTTTGTTCTTTGCCTAGATTTAGATAAAAGAATACAATGTGCAGTCAGTCAGAAAGGATAAGGGTAACAGCAAATCCAACTCCACTCTCGCTTGCTCCTGCTCCTGTTCGATCGGAGGAGGATGCGTTTCAGCGCAAGCACAGTTTTAATTTCATCTGGCCGGCATATCCATCCCATTAACAAGGATTGTAACAAGGTAAATAAACAGGGGAAAAATTGCAAAGATTAGAAAATGAGGTTTAAAAAATTCGCCGTGTGAGAGTGAACTCAAACCCGTGTGCATGAAGGCATAAAGCACACACGTCTCTGGCTGGGCTTTAATTTTTTTTTACTTTATAAAATGCTCCATTCATTCCATTCTCCTCTGATGTCAGTAGAATAAATCAAGTAGCTCGGTAACAATGGGGCTCTAACTCACAGAGCTGAAAACTCCTTTTTTGCAGAGATCAGAGATGGAAAGGTAAACTTGAGTTGACGACAACATAGATAGAGGTCTTTTGTTTGTAGTAAAGTAAGTTGACTTGGATTGGAATGATCAAATCAAATGGAGTAGCCCAAGTGGAGGAGTTCTACTCTCTCAAGCCATATTAATGCTTGTAGGCGGACGTCGTAGGTTCACTGCTCACTCACTTATCTCTATCATCCCAATACCATACCTAGAAAACTTTTATCTGCATCTGCATATCAAAAAAGTGAAATGATCCTGGTGACCTGGTTGTGGGATCATTATTAAAAACGAAAAAATTCTGCTGCGAGCTTTTGTGGTAATGTATGTGTAGTAAAATCATTTACATGCATTCTTTACGCATGTCTTGCCATACATGTGTGTGTACGCATTAAAGTTTTGGTAGGCTCATATTCAATTCCTGAGCATGCTTCATCATAACCATAATTCATGCCTAGACCGACATCGACACACATATTTCCCCTGTTAGAATTGAAGTGAGTCAGCGGTGAACATTTTTCAAAAAAATCTTCCTTTCAACTCGAGATTTGCATATGTACATACTTATCTACAAGGAAAAGGGTAAAAATGCATGCATTATTTTTTATGCGAGGAATAATTACAAACGGACTGATGGGATTCCTATTCATTCATATGTCACAATTGGCAATCTGAAAAAGTATTTCTTGCAAATGACTTGGCTTACGGCTTACAAATGAATATGACAGACAGGATGGTTCGGGGGAGATAAGTTATTCCTCAGTTTGTTGTCTGTCATGATTTGTTAATGTGAAGATATTTATCAGAGATTTGCACACGAATCGTTCCTGCTCAAAGGCTTTTCTCTCTGGCTAGAAGGCAGGAATGAAGACATTTGTCAAAGCACACCTTTTCCTTACTCCTCTCCTCGTTCCCTCCATCCCTCCCCTCCCCCACCAAACCAAAAAAGTAGAAGTAAAATAACTTTCGCTCCCCATTTCTTCTGACTATTATTATTCTGTGTAATTGGGCAGTTTAAAGGAAATTTGGATTTGAGTGTCTCCCAGTTTTAAATATTGCAATTCATCATTTCTTCTTTCTCTGCCTGCTGAGGAGGATTTTTGGCTCTAGCCTATTGAGCACGCTGATCTGTATGATAATGATGATGACCATTTGATCATGATAAACTTGTTGTTTTACAACAATGACAGAGGAGCGACAAGCCCATCCTCGAAAATTTTCAATTGAGTTGGAGGAGATTGAGAGTTTGACAGGATGACACATTTTTTACAAGCATATTAAAAAAGCTGCGTTGTTGTTAGAAAGCTTTCAGCTTACTTATCAATTCTAATGGTTGGTGATAACTGCATGGTAATGACAGTATCAAATAACCAGTTAAAAGGACAATAGTAAGCATAGATAGGGGCACAGCGGGCAAGGTAAAAAAGATTTCGTCATTATTAGAAGTGGCTCATTATTAGTGAGGAGGCGTCAACCAACACTGCTAACATACTTATTGCTTATCAAATTTTAGATTGCTGCTTGCTTATCTTTCTACATTACGTTAAAGGCTACTGTCCTACACGGATACTATACGTACCTGGTTGTAGATAGGTTCTGGCAAATTTCGAGGTGCCGTTGAGCAGTGATCCCTGGCACCAGCGGAGCCTCCACCACCAGTACTCCCGTTGCCGAATAACTTTTTGCTCCCTCTCAAGTCCATTTTTGTAGGTCCTCCTGGGGCTATGATATGGCTATAACGTTTTGTTGATGATAAGATATCCTTCAAAATCCAACAATAGGCAAGGCAAACGCAGAGAGTTATCACTTTCACGAAAAAATGGGATTATTAACAAGTAGAAAACAGCACTTTGCAGAATTTACATAATCCCATCTTGTCACTTTGTGACTTGAACATGTGCACTTGGCAAGATAGTCATTTTCTTTACAAAAATAAATAGCTTTGAGCAATACACAGTCATCTCATCATCTCACAGTTACGGCCAGGCCAGAACAATACGCAGTGCTGAAGAAATTAAAAAGGTCAACGAGTAGATTATAATGCTCCAAGCATTAAACTCATCTCGAAGAGAAAAAACAACAACACCTATAAAAGGCAAGGGGGAGATGAGAAAAGTTGCGTTAGTGGTATTCTAATTGAATTGATTGAAGGAGACGGAGAAACAGACAGGTTGACACGTATAGGCCCAGGACAGTAGCTATAAAGTATATTGTTGCCGTTTTGCCTGATTGTTTGCCTCTTTCCTTATCGATCCAATTACAAATACTCTAAATCGCTGGGAGTCAATCAAATTAATTTGAATGAAAGAGAAGAGAACTGAACGAACGCCCACGCATTGGGCGAGCTGACCACAAAAAAAAATTAACTTGTTTCAGCTTGAGCCATTTTCTTTCATTAAAATGTCAGAATCAGATTGGGAGACTATTTGTTCTCGATATTTGGTGTTGATTTGATACTGCCACAAGGGTTGTTGGAGGAAAGGAGTGTCCTGCTACGAAGTCAACTCAGAGTGCCAATTTGTGGTCCGCTAAAATGTTCCATGCGCTGAATTATTGGAATTGGGAGCCCATTGACTGCTGCTGCTCTAAAGAAAGTGAAACAAAAAAGGGAATAAAAATCAGCTTATTATGATGGTCTTAAATTATATATGATTGTTGCTCCTTTTAAAACACAACACATAATTAGTCACGTGACAAAAAACTGCTGTATATATTTTTGGACATGACATGACATGACTAACATTCCAACACAACGTTCTTGGTTCCAGTGAATGGCTTTCAGTGGTTTGGTTTGAGGTAGAGGTAGTAGTAGAGGACAAGTCAGTCTCATACTAATAAATGCTAAATAAACTGGCGATGATGAATGATGAATCATTTTATATTTCCATTTTTGTTTACTTTATGATGATGATGATTTGCCTAAAAGTTTTACAAGGCTGTGCAAGAGGTTTCTAGCATTCTAGACCAGTCTTAAACTAACCATATTTTAATGGATGGGTCTCGTCTCAAGAGACGTTTTCTTGGTTAAGCAATATCCACGTCATTTTCTTGCAAGTAATATTAATGATGACAAATATTAATGACAGATTGGGTTTAGTTTACTTTAACATGCACTTGCAAAATACGAAATCAACTCGAACCCACCAGGCCACAACGCAACAACAACAATTTTCCATATTTAATGGCTTTTGCAGGAAAGCCGACGAGACTTTGTGGCTTTTGAAGTTTCTTCTTAAAATTATCAGAAATCTACTTACACGAGGACAATTTATTGCCATTGCCTTTTTTAGTAGTGAAGTTGAGTTGATTTAAAAACGAAGTGGAATTGGAGAACTAAACTATATCAAGAAATGACAGAGAAGGACAAATAAACAGGATTTTTGCGAATTGTAAATTTAGAATATAAAATTTAAGCTTTAAAAGGATGCGGCGGAGATTTTAGCATGTAACAACTTTATTAAAAGACTTGAGAGAAATGAGCAGAGAGCAGTAAAAAGGCAGAAAAGGGAAGTGCTTATCTAATCTTCGTAACTTTGGTTTGGGTTCTCTCCTCTACTCATATATGTAATGTAGTGCAACATATCTACATGGTTTTCCTGGATTGGAAGCTAATACGCACTTTTCCGCCATTTATAATGACAACGAAAAGGAAGGACGATTGCCTATAACTTGGTAGTAAAAGTTTTTTCAGGAATTTGGCTTACATAATAATGATCGCTTGATAGAGGCTGGTTCTCGGAAAGCAATTTATTTATTTAGCCTACTAAATGGGCAAATTCAAAACAAAGTGCAAAAACTTTGAGCAAGGCTAAAATTCAATTGTTTTTTCAGTCCATTATGTATAAGACATGACCATTGTCGCCATTCCAAAGAGTAATAATATGGTTTACACTAGACTTTGATAGGATGGATGAAGATCTCTCTCATTCCGTGCTACCCTGTGCAATGTAAATCGCATTGTTTTTGAAAAGAAAAATTCCACAAGTTTATTATGAATTACATAGATATTATGCTGCTGATGATGACGAAATCTCTCTCGAAATTCTTTTCCCCCAACTATTAACATTAACCAACTCATTTCAATAGTAATAATCATATTCAGCCAGTTTTCCATTCATGCAGTGAAAAATAATGATAATTTTAACTGACGCGTTCATTTGGGTTCGTGGTGGTGGTGCTGTTATTACTTTTGAAATCTAAATGGTTTTTGTCTTTCCATTCTTCCTTTTTGAATGTTTATGTTTTGACTATTCGAGTCGATATGGAATCTAGGTAAGGTATGTGAGTGACTGAGTATCTATCTATGACTGTGATAGTCTCGCAGAAAGTGGAAGAAAGAGAGAGGAAATATGAGATGGGTATCATCATGTCATAGTCATGATGATGATGAGAAAAAAAGTGATGTATAAATTGTAAGAAGTGAAGAAGAAACGGTGTGAAGTAAATTGTACTACTGCACGAGTGCTGAAGATATGTGTGTGGAATAGGTACGCACAAAATTTGTAATGAACGTGCACACACAATAACTGCCAATCATGTAAAATGGCTTATTATCATGATTGTAATTTTCATAATTATTATTCCTCCTGTCTTGAGTCAGTGTCAGGAGGAATGGAATGATGGA
>JAQIWX010000986.1:0-12267 GCA_034696785.1 Lepidocyrtus cyaneus | reverse complement strand
GTGCCTTTTTCGGCATTTTTTCGTGCCTTTTTGCCTGCCTTTTTTGGCGTTTGTTTGTGCCTTTTTTCCGGGCCTTGGATATAATACACTAATATATCTTCTGTAAAAAATACTCTGCAGACATATTACACAATTTTTTTATGCTACATATAGGGTATGCTATTTATGGAAGCTACATACGTGACAATACAAAAGTTACATCCCAATTAAGTTGTTGTTGAGCTTGGGCTGAGTCATCATGCATTCTCAGAACTCGTCTCCGATTACTCTGATATGAAATAATACTCCAGCTCCAGTGCTAAGAGTGCAACTTGGACTGGGTTGGGGTTGAAATTTCATATTATGCAAACTGTTATCAAGAATGTTTTTATACGTTATCTGGTGAATGGTGAGGGGTTTATCTTTGTATGTTCATGCATTTATATAACTTCCTCTAAACACTTCTTGGTTTGTTTGGTTTGGCCAGCATTTCACCATTATCTGCTATGACGATTCCAGACTATGGGAGGGATTGAAGCGGTTTAAAATTTCCTTACCAAACATATCACATCATGCCCGTCGGTTAATCACATTTCATAACATGACATTTGACTCATGATTGGTATTGGTAAGGCTAAATAAACTTGTTAGATATTTGCATCCATCTTCACCACATAAGCCAATCAGTAGTTCAGTATATCAATACAATTTAATTTAATATTTATTTATATGTTGCTCAAACTTAAAAAGAAGAAGCGTAAAGAATGCAACTTTTTAAGCCATGAAAAATAATGACTGACAAATAATGAAAAGTGACCGGGGAAATGCAAGATCGACTCTTTAGATCTGCTCAATCATAAAGGAAACAACAACATCCAAACAAAACCAGAACAAAGACATGCTGAATGTGAACTTGTACGAGTGCACCATTTGGAAGCTACTGTACTGCTTATCCATGAGTGCTTTTAGCATGGATTACTTAAACTGCCAAATGCAATTTTTTTGTGTAATTCTACTAATTTATAAGGTGAGTTAAGGATTATGGAGCAATAATTGCTAAATTAATCGTCCTGCAAATATTTATGAATTACATATATTGTAATATGCACATACTTTCTTTATTGGGATGCATCCCATTTTTGTCAATAAAATCCATTCATATACAGATTTGATTTACATGCATTTTATAAAGGTTATCCTTATTTACAAAACGAAATATAGAATAATAAAGTTTTATCATATTTTATCTATAATTAGTAATTAATTAATTGTAAAAGTTGCAGTCCAACTTTCACATCCTGGTTTGATTTCTATTATTAAAATAATAACCCATTTAATTTGAAAGATTGCCTTTACATAATGAGAGATGGTTTAGTCGATCGATTTATGTAAACCATTAATATACATAAATTAAACCCAAGCCAATAAACCAGACTAAACTAAACCGAGTTAAAGCCGAAAGCCAAAATTTAAATTTAACCTCACATTACTACACCAAAGCCATATTAGTTAGATTAGATTAGACAAATTACAATTAACAAGGGGATTTAATTGACTCCGCTTTGAGAAAAATTTATTGTGATGAAAAGTTATGAAAAATCACGTTGTTGTGGAAAGATGATGATTTCAGTCGCTGGCCTTCCTTTCCCAAACTCTATTTATTCCAATTCCACTGTCGTTGTTTGGTTGAGATCAGCATCCAATTTTTTCTGAAGCTGCTCCATCTCCCGAGTCCACATCAGAGTCATGGCCTTCAGCTTACTTTCCTTGTCCTGCTTCTCCTCCTTCTCTTCCTGAAGCTGACTTCGAGTATCTTGCAAAGCTCTTTCTAGATTTAAAATCCTTTCCTGACTTCCCGGCTCATGCTCCTGACCGGAAATCTCTCTTCGACCAGCAGCCTCCTCAGATATTGGATGCTCCGCTTGATTGTTCCCATTCATCCTCAGCCGATTGACCTCCATCTGGAGCTCCAGCATCTTCGAATCCTTCTCAGCTTGCCCCTTTTCAAGGGCCTCAAGCCTACTGGAGAGGCCATCGATTTGGGCGTCCTTCTCCGTAACGGTTTTCTCCAGCTCCTTCTTATCATGTTCCACTTCCTCCAATCGTCCCTCGAGCTTCTTGTTTTCCTCCAGCAAGGCAAGATGATTTGCTTCCAGCTTGCGCTCCTTTGTTTGCTCCTCCTCTAGCTCCCTCTCCATCTCGAACAACTGGAGCTCCAGCTCGGTTATCCTTTTGCAGTCCATCAAAAGCACAGGGGTATCCCTGCCCCTACCGCCTTGCTCCTCCTCCTCTGCGACCTGCTCCGCCCTCATAATCTCCACATGCTCTTGTTGATATACCAACTCATCAATTTGTTTCTTCAAGGAGGTGCGCTCCGCCTGAAGCTCCTCGATGGCAGACCCCTTCTCCAGCACCTCCAAAACCAGCTTGTCAATATTTTCTTTGGCGTCCTCCAACTCGACCTCCTTCTCGGCTAGCTTCTCTTCTGCGATGTTTTTATCCCCTTCGTTGGAGTCAGCCAGGGACTTCAGGGATGCGATTTGCCGGTCCTTCTCCCCCATTGCTATCTTCAGATTCTCAACTTCCTGTTTGGAGTAGACTGCATCAGTCGCAAAGTTGTTGACGGAAGAGGCTGCATTGGGAAATGGAATCCCCCGAAGATGAGGCGGCAACCCTCCGGAAGTTCTCGTGGCTGGACTTGGAGGCGGTGTTGGAGGACACTCCCGAAAGTACTGACGCCATAGCTCCTTCAAACCTGTGTAATTAATTAAATGTAAATCAGAATTAATCGCTTTTAATCTTAGCTCATGAAACAAGTTCAGAGACAGTCGATGACTGTAACGATCGGTTTCGAAGTTAACTCACTCGGATGTTTTTCCTTGAAGTGAGCCTCCAAAGCTGCCAGCCCTACGACGATCATGATCATGGAACCCCGAGTTGGGTCCATCTTGCACTTCAAACACTCGTACTGGATGTGGTGGCTCTTCCGTTTGTGAGACTCCAGCGCTACTGGATTATCAAATTGTTGACCTAATTTAAATAACCATTTAAAAAAAATTATGTTTGTTGCAAAAAGTACATTGCATTGTTGAAACAAATTGTTTTTTGATTCTTCTCTCACCACATCCATTCGCGTTGCAGAAGAGCTTGGAACCCTCTTCATACTGGCTGTTGGCCATGTCAAAGTCGCTTCCAAATCCAATGTCCTCGGACGGTCCCGGCAACGGTTGGGTGTTCTGTTTATTTTAAAAAATCAAAATGGCACATAATTAATTATAACTTGTTTTCAATCCGATGGCTAATGAAATCACAACAATGTAATCTGATTAATTAAATCTCAATTATTAACACGATGATTAACTTTACTCACCCCCACAGTTTTACGTCTTTTTTCGGAACCCTTCCCAGCCTGCTTGTCAACTTTTGGAGGAGCCGGCGGGCCCATCCGCTTCTTCGCCTCTTGTGCTTTCTTTGCCCTTGCCGCTGCTTCGTCCATCTTCTTCCTTTCCCTCTTCTCAAAGAGCTCAACCCAGGGCTTCATATATTTGAGATTCTCAAGCGGCTCCCAAGTATTGTGGTCGCTCGTATAATCCTTCCACTTTAGCAAGTACTCCACCTTCCCATTATTGACTCGCTTCCGCAAAATATTTTCCACGTCGTAGATCTTTTCGGACTCGTCCTGCTCGGTTATGTCGCCCTCGCTGCTGCTGCTTCTACACTTACTTTTAATACTACTACTACTACTAGACCAACTGGTTTTACGGTGTCTCGACATTGACAACGGCTTACTTTACTATTAATATGGAAAATTTTCAAAATAATTATTTTTCAGACTAAAAGTTTTTTTAGCGACCAACGTACTTGGCTAGGAGATATCAGATGCTGGGGGACAGCTGGAATAACTGTGCTAAAAATATTCCTTCTCCAACTTTTATTCGACGTGGTGGGACCGTCAATCGAAAGGAAAGTTTATAAGAATGCCCACAAGACACAAATGTAAGAAGCGGAATGAAACGGACTCTAATGAGACATGTTCCCTCTAGCCTTCCTCCAACCTCAGCGAAATAGTTGATTTTCTTAATCGAAAAACTGACTGACTGACGGAGTTAGCTGCCAGCACACGGAACGGTATCGGATTGGCGGAGAGGAGGAGCAGGAGCAAGGAACTTACCTATAATATGACTTTAACTAAAAGAAGCTATCAGACAATAAAAGAGCATGACTCATTTTTAAGACAGTTATTATTAGATTAGCATTCTCAGACATGTAATCAACCGATGCAGTGCCGAGAAAACAGTTCTCAACGTGAAAGTAACAAAGCCATTCCAATTTCTTTGACTGTTCTTAATATAAATGAGGGTAGCCGTGATTAACATGATGGTTAAATATTTAGGGTAGCATGAATGCAAGCATGACATGCTACATTATAAGGTACGTATGTAGGTAGGTTCTCTACTTTACTGCAGCCGAACTTTCCTGGGGTGCTGGAGTCCTTTTGTACGCAGCGGGTATACTAAAGCTGCTGTCAATCAAATATGTATACATACACGATGAAAAGTCAAAGTGGTATCGTTAACCAAATCCAATCAATTTGTTTTGCCTGATGTTCGATTCCAAATTCCAATGCCACATAATTAGTTGCATATCAGCCACAGTAAAAAAAATCAAACGGAAATGCTCTCGAGACATAAGAACGAAACAACGCAAGACATACAGACATGACATGACGGCAATAAAATGATATATACGATATCATGTCATGTCGATACTAGTTAGTTAGATGTATGTTATAGGGAGAAATAGTATAATATTGAGCTACAGTTGCGTTCGGTCGAGAAAAATTTCTTTAAATAATTTTGATTGCTTTTATGATAAGTATCTAATGTATTTTTACGAGGAACTAAAATTATTACCGAAAACTATAAACTTCAACTATATAGTAGGATGGATACGATACGCTATTTGTATTAATGTAGTTACGTTATTGCCGTATGCTAATATATCATCGCATTATTTTTGGTAACATGAGACATATATGATGATATGATAGGTATGGCATATTATAGTACAAGTAAAACAATCAATTAGGAGAATGGGATTGCGAACAAAGATTCACGTAAAAGGTAATAAAACGTGCCAAAATGACAAGGACGACTTATGTAATATAGACAGCAGCTAATACTAATTTGACTTCAAAATGAATGGAACTGAAACGTGTCAGAGGAAACAAGCATTTCTGAAATTCTACTGCGACAACTAGCTGAAATGCTTACCTAAAAAGAGAATTGATGCCATGTAAAATTCCAAATCGGATTAAATCGTACCTAAAAATTATAAAATCAAACAGTCAAGTCTTCAAAAATCCAATGATGACATTCATCATAATAAATTGCAAACCCTGGAACACTCATTTTTAACTTGTTAATTGCTCTTCGTAAATTTTGGTGGCCCTTAAAAGGGCCGTTGGGTCAATAGTAAGTTCATTTTTTTAAAGTAGCGGATTTAGGCAGACTTCTTCTCGGTCTTCTTGGGAAGGAGGACAGCCTGGATGTTGGGCAACACACCACCTTGGGCGATGGTCACTCCGGAGAGGAGCTTGTTCAATTCCTCGTCGTTACGGATAGCCAACTGCAAGTGACGGGGGATGATACGCGTCTTCTTGTTGTCCCGAGCGGCGTTACCTGCCAACTCCAAGACCTCAGCGGCCAAGTACTCCATAACGGCGGCGAGGTAGACTGGAGCTCCAGCACCCACTCGCTCGGCATAGTTGCCTTTCCTCAAGAGACGATGGATACGACCGACGGGGAACTGAAGTCCTGCACGGCTGGATCGGGACTTTGCCTTTCCCTTGACTTTTCCTCCTTTACCACGGCCAGACATGATTAGGTTTTTGGTTTAAAACGAGTAGAAAAAACGATGTTGAATTGGTGTCGTATTGAAATAGCTAATGATGCCGTAAGTAAAACTGGAGCCTACTTATATACTACCTTCATGAGTTGATAAGGCTGAATTCTATCGAAGCTAGTGAAGTTCCAACCTTCCTGATCCAGTTGTGCGGCAAAAGCATCATTGCAAAGAAGTAAGTGGTTTTCAAGCACCTTTTCGCTTGATTGCATGTATTTGCTTTTGAGTTGAAGTAGCAATATAGGCGGAGTTATGCTGGGTTGGATAGACCGAGGGAAGGAAGCAGCAAACAACAAAGAAACTTGAGTTCTCTGATCTGCTTAATTTCATGCAGGCGGAGCCCAATATTTCTTTCTCCTCAGTTCGTGCTTGTAGGAACAACTCAAGCCTAACATATAAATTGTACGAAGACCGTCATGTTTCTTCATTCTGCATTTTTGTCTTTTGCTGACAACATCAAATTATTTTTTTTTTAACTTTTAACCAAATCTAACAAGAAACAATGGCTCGTACCAAGCAGACCGCCCGTAAGTCCACTGGAGGAAAGGCTCCCAGGAAACAACTCGCCACCAAGGCTGCACGTAAAAGTGCACCAGCCACCGGAGGTGTCAAGAAGCCCCATCGTTACCGTCCCGGAACTGTGGCCCTTCGTGAGATCCGTCGTTACCAGAAGAGCACTGAGCTCCTCATCCGCAAGCTCCCCTTCCAACGTCTTGTCCGTGAAATTGCTCAGGACTTCAAGACCGACTTGCGATTCCAGAGCTCCGCCGTCATGGCTCTCCAAGAAGCCTCTGAGGCTTACTTGGTCGGACTTTTTGAAGACACCAACTTGTGCGCCATTCACGCCAAGCGTGTCACCATCATGCCAAAGGACATCCAGTTGGCCAGACGTATCCGTGGAGAACGTGCTTAAATTTATTGCACCTCAAACTTTACTTTAAACCCAACGGCCCTTTTAAGGGCCACCACAATTTACGAAGAGCAAACGAAAAAAAATATATTGCATTATGCCTAATTCATATAAATATGTACCTAGTGGCGAAGGAACTCCAATATTACTATTTAGGACCCATTATTCATTTGTTTTGTATTTTCAGTGGTATGTATTTCGCTTGACATCAAATCTATGAAATTAAGTTATCAGCAGACATAATTTATTAAAAAGAATAACCCAATAAAAAAATTATTATCATTCACACATTGTGCTCATATAAATGCAAGCTGGAGGTCTGATTCTTGAACACAAAATGTATCAATATCAATAGATCAACAATCATTAAATCATTTAAAACATGTTTAAAATCAGAGAGTTCATAGTTTCGAAATAACGAAATAACAAATAACATTTGAGAATAGGGAGCAAATCATTTTTTTTAAAGCTGCATAATATGGTTACGGAAAAGACCGACGTAGGTCTCGTACTTTAGTTCTAGACATGCATTTATTTGATTAGTAGGAGAATATGCGTTACCAACAATTTTCTAATAATAAAAATTAATGAATAGGAAATGCGAAACGACAGAGCAGCAGCGATGTTAAACGTCAAAACTGTATTTCTTTATGCACTCCACCCAACGCAGTGACAGGGGACAGATTACAATGACTACTTTACTAGACTCGATTTGGTTTGATAAACGGTTTTTTAACAACAAAAATACATCAATTTAATATTGTTTTCGCTCTTCGTAAATTTTGGTGGCCCTTAAAAGGGCCGTTGGGTTAAATCATATTTCTAGGTCAAATAAAATTTTCGGTATTTGCATCCAACTCCAGAGTAAAATTTACTTGGAGGAAGTGTACTTGGTCACAGCCTTGGTCCCTTCAGACACAGCGTGCTTGGCCAACTCTCCGGGGAGAAGGAGCCTCACAGCGGTCTGGATCTCCCGGGAGGTGATGGTCGTCCTCTTGTTGTAGTGGGACAATCGGGAGGACTCCGCAGCGATCCTTTCGAAAATGTCGTTCACGAAAGAGTTCATGATGGACATGGCCTTGGAGGAGACTCCGGTGTCGGGGTGGACCTGCTTCAACACCTTGTAGATGTAGATGGCGTAGGACTCCTTCCTCTTGTGCTTCCTCTTCTTCCCATCCCCCTTGGAGATGTTCTTCTGGGCCTTGCCAGCCTTCTTGGCTGCCTTTCCGCTAGCTTTTGGTGGCATGATGAATAATTAATTGACTTTGGTCAGAAAAGTATAAAAATTGACTTGAGCAAATTTTTGAAGGTTGTTCTCAACGAGAGTAAAAAACACGAATGATGTTGGTCTTCCGGAGTCTATTAGGATTTATGTAAGAAACATGAGTTGTAAGTTGGGTCGAAAATTGGACTTGGTTAAAAGTTGGACATTCTTCCTAACGGACAATTTTTATGAGTTGTACTATCGAAATGCGGTAGAGCCACAAAGACAAAAAAATACCTATTCAAGTCAACACCGCTTACGCAACCCAATATAACAAGACAAACAAGCTAGCAGCCATGCAAGACAAGGTAGGAAAAAACCCAAGCCGTATCAATGCAATAAAGCATTAGGCGCGTAAAACTGGGCCATTGCAACGGACAACAAAGGTGGCTGCTTACGTAAAAACTGGATGTTGCTCTTGTTTGGTAGATCTGGGAATTGCTTTCGCCGTGCCGTACTATTTTGTCAGGCACGTCCGAACCATTCCCTTTCCTCGGGTATAAAACACTCCTCGCGATCAGCAAACACTTCATTCAATCTCAAACTTTCGCTTATTCAACTTCAAGTATTTACTTCAAGTATTTTTTAATTTGTCAAAATGACTGGACGTGGAAAGGGAGGAAAGGGACTCGGAAAGGGGGGCGCCAAGCGTCATCGTAAAGTGTTGCGTGATAACATCCAAGGTATCACCAAGCCCGCCATTCGTCGGTTGGCCCGTCGTGGTGGAGTCAAGCGTATCTCTGGCTTGATCTACGAGGAGACTCGTGGCGTCCTGAAGGTATTCCTTGAGAACGTCATCCGTGACGCCGTCACCTACACCGAGCACGCCAAGAGGAAGACCGTCACTGCCATGGACGTTGTCTACGCTCTGAAGAGGCAAGGCCGAACCCTCTACGGATTCGGAGGTTAAACTCCCGCAGATAAATAAATTGACATTGCAACATGGACCGAATGTAGTGACTAAACCCAACGGCCCTTTTAAGGGCCACCAAAATTTACGAAGAGCAAAATTTATATTCATATGAATTTAAAACTTAAAAAAATATTAGAAAACTAAATGCTGAATATTATTAATTTTGAGACATTAAGATCCACTCGAACCTTATGAATGGTTTTTACATTGTTGACATATCTAAAACAAATCATTTTTAATTTTCTGAGCTTCAATCCAATGCAATATTTTGAGCTGCTGGTCTTTGCGCATAATTTTTTAAGCATGAGAACAAATGACAACACTTAAGAAAAACTGAAAGCTTTTAACGATTTCAAACTAATTTTCATCAGTGGCTTCATACCTACTTCGTTGCTAAAACTAAATTTTTCCCACTTAAGCTTCCCGATAAAATCTTTAAAACATCATTTATCATTTGCATCGCAATTGCTGCTTTTCAGTTTAAAAAACATCGTAGTGCTCCTAAACTTCTATGAAAAATTATTTTATGAATTGATGCAGCAAGTTTCACTGTCATGATTCTTTTTTGGCACAGTCATACACGAAAATAAAATGAAGCAGGGTAGATCATAAACGCATCAGTAGGACTCTCAGAGATTAAATCGTGCATGAATGGTTATTTTTTAAAGGATGACAATGATAATGCATGTATATGCAAACACCCTTTATTTTTAAATATTCGTAGCATTTTAAAAATAGTTAGATATATTTTCTATTTTGTGGTTCATTATTTGCTCTTCGAAAAATATGGTGGCCCTTAAAAGGGCCGTTGGGTTTTAAATTTCATGGGTAGAAATTAGGAAGTCATGTAGCAGCACTTAATTTAAGCACGTTCTCCACGGATACGTCTGGCCAACTGGATGTCCTTTGGCATGATGGTGACACGCTTGGCGTGAATGGCGCACAAGTTGGTGTCTTCGAAGAGACCGACCAAGTAAGCTTCAGAAGCTTCTTGGAGAGCCATGACGGCGGAGCTCTGGAAACGCAAGTCGGTCTTGAAGTCCTGAGCAATTTCACGGACAAGACGTTGGAAGGGGAGCTTGCGGATGAGGAGCTCAGTGCTCTTCTGGTAACGACGGATCTCACGGAGGGCAACGGTACCGGGACGGTAACGATGGGGCTTCTTGACACCTCCGGTGGCTGGTGCACTTTTACGTGCAGCCTTGGTGGCGAGTTGTTTCCTGGGAGCCTTTCCTCCAGTGGACTTACGGGCGGTCTGCTTGGTACGGGCCATTGTTTCTTGTTAGATTTGGTTAAAAGTTTAAAAAATTTAATTTGATGTTGTCAGTAAGAGACAAAAATAGGGAATGAAGAATAGTTACAGGATTGGCATGCATTTATATGTCGAGAATGAGTTGGTTAAAATCCAAGTAGCTTGTTTGAGATGAATGAACTTGTGCATGGTTGTGAGCATATTAAAAATATCAACTTTCTCTGATTGCTTGGAAGAAAGTCCACGCTGAATGGCTGATAAATACCTCCATCCACTGAACTCAACATAGCTCCGCCTCTATTCCTTTTCAACTCTCAAGAGTAAGGGCAGGTTGCAGCTGCAGCAGCCAACCATCCATCCGATCCTATCCATTTGCCGTTCAGCTTACTTTATCCCTTTACGTATTTTTTTCCAACTTGATGATGATATGATGTAATAGTATGCGCATAGCTAGATCAGGCACGTCCGAACTTCACATTTGCTTGCGTTAGTGATATCATTTACTAGGACTAGTTAGGCATATTTGTTACTACATTTTTCGGTTCCCCCAAAACTCAGATAGGCCGTATATAAGCAAGCTCTGGTTTTACAGAAGGCATCAGTAGCTATTTGAAGACGACAGCAATTCAACTTAATTTATATTTACAAGTTTTAAACCAAAAAGACTAATCATGTCTGGCCGTGGCAAAGGAGGAAAAGTCAAGGGAAAGGCAAAGTCCCGATCCAGCCGTGCAGGACTTCAGTTCCCCGTCGGTCGTATCCATCGTCTCTTGAGGAAAGGCAACTATGCCGAGCGAGTGGGTGCTGGAGCTCCAGTCTACCTCGCCGCCGTTATGGAGTACTTGGCCGCTGAGGTCTTGGAGTTGGCAGGTAACGCCGCTCGGGACAACAAGAAGACGCGTATCATCCCCCGTCACTTGCAGTTGGCTATCCGTAACGACGAGGAATTGAACAAGCTCCTCTCCGGCGTGACCATTGCCCAAGGTGGTGTGTTGCCCAACATCCAAGCTGTCCTCCTCCCTAAGAAGACCGAGAAGAAGTCTGCCTAAATCCACTACTTTTAAAGATGAACTAAATATTGACCCAACGGCCCTTTTAAGGGCCACCAAAATTTACGAAGAGCAAACTAAAAATCAATTTAAAAAATAAAGAGTACAAAAAATGTTTATGTCATCGTCATCACCAGTCATTCATATTCACTGTTTTGATTCACAGTGACAAATACGACAGGCTTCATATTTTTAGAGAGAAAAAGTCATTCGAATGAAAATGTTTGAACAAATTTTAAACACTCTGGATAAGTTTAAACATTCAAGATGCGCATAGTTTCATTGTTGGTAAAAAACATCCGCAACCTACAAAGTTTAATTGCAATAAAAATAATTAAAAAAATACGTTTATCCTTAGTGATATCTGGGGAAGTAAATGCATATTGACAGTATATAATGTTCAACTGAAGACATCCCAGTGTAGTCGTTAAGTTATGAATCGTCATATCGCATTAAAAAAAAGTATTATCAATTTAGATGTATACCCCATGCTGCGTTGTTTAATTAATGACTATGGCAGTTTTAATAATGCTTTATGAATGAATGAAATGTGTAAATGTGGGGGTTTAAGAAGAATTAGAAACTAACATGAATGCTGTGATAAGTATCTAGATTTGATTTTTTGTTATAAATAATCGTTTCAGTTTTTCTCTATAATGGATTTTCAAGTTTTATGCTCTTCGAAATATTTGGTGGCCCTTAAAAGGGCCGTTGGGTTTGTTATTTGTAGACAAACGAGAAGGTGACCGGTCAATACTGAGATCCTTCTTAACCTCCGAATCCGTAGAGGGTTCTGCCTTGCCTCTTCAGAGCATAGACAACGTCCATGGCAGTGACGGTCTTCCTCTTGGCGTGCTCGGTGTAGGTCACAGCGTCACGGATGACGTTCTCCAGGAACACCTTCAGGACGCCACGAGTTTCCTCGTAGATCAAGCCAGAGATACGCTTGACTCCACCACGACGGGCCAACCGACGAATGGCGGGCTTGGTGATACC
>JAQIWX010000985.1:0-12275 GCA_034696785.1 Lepidocyrtus cyaneus | reverse complement strand
TTGGCTTCTTGGAGTACCGATACCGATACTTATACCGCGGCTTCGTTGTTCAGTTTACCGAAAACGATACCGATACCGCCAAAAGTTACAGATCCCCAACTCTGGTTATTAGATATGTATGTATGTTTGAATCACCCATTTGAATAAACTTCAACATTTTCAGTTACTTATACATACATAATATAATTACTAATTATCTAAAATGTAAAATGAATTATTGAAAATGTGATGTGAAAAAATAAAATTTGTAAAATGTCCAATCAACAAATTAATTTTAATTGGGCGGATCTTTTTACAATAACATAAACATGGAGAAAAGCTTTCTTTCCTGGATTTTATTTCTCATATTAAGTGATCCATTTTTATTCAATAATACATTCATTAAATTAATTACTATCATCAGTTCTTAGAAATAGGCGACTCATAACTAGCTTATATCTGTAGTTAACATAATTATTATCTGTTTTGTACAAACATTCATTATAACGATTGCATATACGCTGATCATTTGGACATATTGCCAATACTGGGCAAGCTGGAACTGGAAGGAAAGCACAAACAGGTCAAACAGAAGAAAAGGATGGAGAAAGAAAAGCTTCCCCTTTTATTTTGCTTTCACAATTAACTTTTAGGAATAAAACCTGGAAATTACATGGAATACAGCAATTTGCTACATACAGCAGCTATAGAATTAATTGGGGGCATACATCGTTAGTTTGACATGACAGGGAAAATCATTTTCTCAAAAACATAGTCATAAACAATCTGGCACACATTACATAAACGCATGTACACTGATGGCGGGTTGAGGATCGACTACAAGCTGATCATTTCTAACCTAATTAAATTAAATAATCATTACAGGAAACTACTAAATGGGACCTATAGGTATTAGTAAAATGCAAACATGGAAAATAATTATCTTGCCTTGAAGAATAAAGTATGGTACAAGATAAGAATATATTATTCTATTCACAGTAGGAAAGGACTGCATTATTGATTGCTCTATGAAGAAATACCTTGTAATATATAGCTAACGGTACAAAAACATTAAAACCTAAAGAATAATTTACTTGTACGATACAAAAACAACATCTTTCTGATGAGGATGACTCGAGTTCATTTTCCGGAGATTCCGGTGACATGATCATGGTATCATTTTTCAGAGCTTCCGACAAAGACATATGGCTGCTGAAAGGGAGGCAATTTGCAGTAGCAACAAGGTAAGGCCCATTCCGACAAATGTCAAGGTTTGGTTTTTGAACCAGTCCTCGATAGGCTTCAGACACCCCTGGAATCACAAATTCATTAAAAATAATTGCACATTAAAAATTAATTAATTCGCTAAACATAGCTTACTTAAGTTACGAAAATATGTACAAAAGAAGAAGGGTAATTTAAAATGGGTTATTTGGGACTCGGCTAACTAACCTCACGGAATCGATGACTCTTTGTATTTGTCGCTACTGGCATTTGGCATTGTGAAGCATTCTGGGGGACCGGATTCATGTAGACAGGTGGATCACTCAATGTCTCGCTTAATGGACAACATGTCCAGGGATAGAGTAAGTCAATCCCACCCAAATTCTGTTTCCTCCATTCGGAGCGATCATAGTCGGAATCCAGCTGGACGCCACAGCAGTTGAACTGAAAAAAAAATAAAAACATTATTGCTTACGAAACGAATACATACAGCGATACAGATACGATACAAAGTCCTCACAACAGGAGCATTGATTTTTGGAAAGAGGAGGATTAATTAAAATTTACAAATCAAATCATCCCAACCACACCACCCTTACCCTATGCTGTGCAAAATCTACGGATTGAGTAAACGTCGGGTCAATTCCGTAGGATGAAGTGAGTGTCGTAATCAACTTTGTATTTTCCAAATCCTTCCCCATCGAGTCGTAAAAGTAGAGGAAGTGGACACCCAAGGCGAGCTCCGCCATCAGTATTAAAATTACGCAGAAAATATACTGTTGAGAGAAACAACCAATTTAACAAACAAAAATCCATTAATAATTTTGTTTTGTCTGGAAAGCGTAGTTAGCAGAATGTCATTTTTTCTACACGCGTAAATCTATCATGTTTGACTATATTTTTTTGGATGAAAAATTACCCATCCTATGGAACACTTCCTAGCTGCTGAAGAGCACCCTAAAATTGCCGTGAGAAAAGTAAATCCACCGATGCCCAACATGGCACATCCGATCTGCGTAATAATCCCCGTGCCCGGAGACACAAGTGTGAAGAGATGGTCTCGGGTGACATCCCGTAGGATTATTGCACCTAGACCGAGTACAGCAGCTCCACAAAGCTAAAATAAAAACAAAAGTTTTTGATGAAAAAATCATTTTCCTGTCAGACCATGATGAGTAAAATAATAATCGGGCTAATAACGATACTTTCACGTTCGCATTTTTTGCTTCTAAATAGACGATTTATAAAACGGAACACGGACGGGAGGAATCGGTGCAAGAACAAAAGCACGCTTTATGAGTCATGAGTGAAGTAAAATCAGGAAAAAATATATCATTTATCACATGAAAAATTCCTGGAAAAGGGAATAAAGCCACTTGTCTACTAACAAAGAAAAGAAATGAAGTTCGTGATAACTTACGGCAAACACTAGATTGAAGCAAATAATAATCGCTGAAGATGTGCGGCTTCCACCGCGGGATTTGTTCCCCACCATCATTTATCCTGTCAGTTTCTTCCTTGGAGGGAGTATCACCGTCACCTTTTGCTTGGAGTGATTATCGACAGGAGAAGTGGCGTGAGCAAGGGATGGAAAATTAATTCCATATTTTAGCACTTTCATCACTCTTTCGGGGAGTTTATTAGATTTTCAGGTATTGGAGACAGAGGCAGGAGTCCTTTACACAATCACATATCATATTTAACACACGATCCGATTTCTGCGGAAGGTAACTTCACTATGTATTATGTATTTGGGGGACTATAACAATAGATGAACGAATGGGCCTAGATCATCAATTGATCAGAGTTTGGCCACAATCTTTGTCGAATTAATGAACCCAAATTCTAAACTGCAATGGATAAGTTGACAATCGAAATGCCTGCTGCCGATATTGAATAGCTGAACATTGTGCCAACTATATTTAAACTCAATTTGCCAATTCACTATCACCACGATCACCTCAAAAAGGAGACTTTACAAATCAAATCCTGTAGCGGAGTAGAACGAACGATCTACCAATCAAGTCACCATTACACTTTCTTTCCACTGATGCGATACTGAACTTGCAATTTAGTCCCAGACGTCCTCCCTTAATTTTTTCTGCTTTCTGTTGGACAAAAACAAACAAAACCAATATCGATTTATTTATTTTTTAGCGAATAAATGAATACTTTCAAATTAGTATATATTTACGATAAAATTAACTAATTAACTAATTATTTTATTCCTACGATTTCTCGAAATATTCAGCAATGTAACAGCGCAAATCGAAAACATTTCTAACGTAGTTGTTTTCTACAACTCTATCCCTTGTTTTAGGCTTAAGGCTATTGTGTCCGAATTGGGGTCATACAATGTGTCGAACTACTAACTACCCGAGTCCCTGTGTCAGGAGTAAAGTTGCTATTATTGTTGAACTCATTTAAAACAATGGGCACGTAAATATCATTGAACAAGTTGTATAACACTGGTAGTGGCCATGCCCCATGCCTCTTGTCACTTGTACTAAGCTATGAGAGTTAAGGTTAAACTTGCAATTTTTATTTCAATCTAATATCTCGAATTCTGATCTGAAAATTATGTATTGTTCTAGATTATCAATCAGGCTAACAACACAACCGCAAACCGTAGTGAGCTCAGTTATAAACAGTATTGCACGTTTTACGGCATAATCGGCATCAGAAAACGTTAAAAAAATCAACATTACTTTGCATGGTTAGAATAGAATTATATTTTTTTTCTCTAGAGCGATAAGTCTGTCACTTTATTGGATTTAGTGGAGCGGAGGCGGTGGCAAGCAAACATTAAAAAAAGTCCCCTTTGACTGACAATTAGACGTTTCGAATCAAAACCAGAGTGCCTCTAATGATAGTGATGGGCTGCAGAAAAGTCATACCCTTTCTTGACTTCAGCGTGACAGTCCTATCATGAAAAAAAGAATCCGTGGGAATATCACATCCCTATCATATCATATTGAATTGTGTGGGTATAACAGTCACTACGAGTTTGAAAGTCTTAGTCTGTGTTTGTGGGAAAAAAGGGCTTATCCCTGTCGAGCTCATATACACATCAGATTGGATTGGTTTATAATGCATAGTAGTGGAAAAAAATTATTTGACAATTATTCTAATGTAGGTGAATGATGGAAAAAGTAGAGCTGTAGCTAAATCAAGCTAGTTACAAGTTAAGACTTATACATGCGCATACATACCAACTTGTACCAAACAACATCGCTGTACTGATCTGAAATGTCACATTCGATTCAGAACTATAAAAATTATAATCTCTTTGTGCAGCCTTTTATTAGCGGGGGACTGACTGATATGATTTTGCAATTTAGGTTTCTTACGTGGTGATGATAATGATGATGAGAAGCAGCGTTGTCTTGAAGTGGCTTCCCTCCTCCACCTCCAATCAGTTACGTGAGGAGGACGTGATTAATGGGTAGGGGTTTTTATGGTATTATGTGAGAAAAGTAATAATTAGATGAGACAGAATATGTCATTTATCTATTCACAATTAAGTAGGTATTACATTTTTGCAAGATCAATGCAATAATAATCCTGGTTAACAAGTAATTTGCAGCAGCAGCAGCAGATGTACACACAAATGTAATTTTAAACTGGCAGTAAATAATAATAATTTGTTTTTTAGGATTTTCTAGGTATTCACACGGAAGTTGTTGCAGAAATAAATAAATGTTACGCACAGGCACAGACACATGCTTAAACAACCACATTCATATTGTGAACAATAAATATTTCAATGATGATGGTGACACAAGATACGAAAATGACATCATTTAGTTCACATCAGACGATCACTTATTTTCACAAACCCGTTAAAGAAGTATGAATACTTACAATACCTACGTTTTGACACGAGTTACTTTTGTGGTCACAGCTCTTGACGGCTATAGCCCTGACAGGATTTTTTTTCTGTTTTATTTCATTTCACTTGAGAACTATCCGAAGCCGAATAACAGCACTGACTAATTCGCAGACAAATAATTTTTTTTAAGAATTAATCACTACGGCCTGCACTTTCGGGGTAAGCTAGCTCTGCACAAGTTTCCACAAAAAAAAGTATCTTCATTTTTTTTGACATAGTCCATGCAAAACCCAACCAACCCTTTCAGTACTTACTGAAACCACGGCGTAAAAAATAATGACAAGGATGTACTGCTTCCCATCGTGTTCCACCACCAGAGAAAAACGACTCAAATGAAAGTTCGTTTTTACAGGTTCGTCATCATTCCTGCCATCATCAAGTGAAAACGTAAAGTATAATCTGACACGATGATGATGAGGATGACTAAAAACTACTGAAAATCAGCTTAACAATGTACCTACTTTGTTATGATATGATGTTCCATTCCATCATCATCAGCGTTTATCGTCTTCCCTCATAAATGATACAGTACCCACTTTACATCCTTCCTTTTTCAAAAATAAGCCAGAAAAAGTGGCAGCCAGCCGTGGCCGTAGCAGACAACCACACATGTAAAGCAAAACAAAGGCATATAATCAAATAGGCAGCTTAGCGATGGGGTAGGCATCAACACAACATGCATTGTAGGTAAAATAAAATGGGAATGGGAAATTAAATCACTAGTTTGGCTCAACCCTTCAATCCCCAATAAATACGTAATGTAATGTAACATACCTATAAAAAGCCAAATGGGTAAAGGGTTAATCATCAGTATTTTTTAGTAACAAGCTTTGCCCACATGAAGTAAAATTGCGATAATAACTGATGCTTCGAAAAACCTACAAAAATGGATGCATTGTGTTAAAAATCTTCTGCTTTTTCCCTTCAGTGTTTGAACTTTTTCACTCATGAACAAAGCCAAAACGCTAAACATGCATAATAGACCATGGCATGAATTCTGAATCCCAAATTGTATTGCATGTTGATGTTGTTACCATTTTTTTTATTCGGTTCGCTGCTGTAATATACCTGCCCATCATCAGCATCATCATTATCATTGGTATAAAATCATTATCACGATTAATAGGGAACGCATATTATGCTATGCTCCTGGCTTTATATATGTTTGATTTGATGTGCTACGCTAATATTAATTTGAACTATGAGCTACCTTTACACGATTCCTTGAAAATGAAGTAAAATGGTTTTTAAAATCATTGTTCATGCTTATTAGTTTATACTTGTACCACCTGCGTGTAGTCTGAATAGTGTAGTCTTGACAGGAGTTTGAAACTTGTGTCTACATAACATCAAAACATTGAATCGTGTTAATAATATGCTACAGTCAGTTTAAATCCAATTGAACCATGCCTTCTTTCTTCAGGGATGTTGTAATACATACGAAGAGGCATATATCATAACAATAGCCCGAGATGAAAAAGTTACTTGAAGAGGCGGTGAATCCCATTTTGCTAATTAAACTTTCGTACTTCATATTGCCTAAATGATAATTAGTAAATATTTGAATAAATTTGGTATCTTACCCAACTTCACCTTTCTTCTGTTGCAAAAAATAATGTGAGGAATACACATAGTGTTACCATACTGTGCTCGTGCTTATGTAAAATATTTTAACTTGTCTGTGGCTACTTATGTTATGCGTAAAATTTAAAAAAAAACTATAAATTCGAAGAAAGATGTAAGTGTGCCTGCACCTTTTCCCCGTAACACAAACGACAATGCTACGTTATACCATCTTGTATTAAATGAATTTGTGGTTTAAGTCATGTCATTTCATTTGCTGTACGGCGATGATGGCTGGTAGTGGACGGGTTTATTTGGAGAGAGTGGAAACACAATGAGTTTGGTTTAGTATAGCAGAAGCTAATGATGAAGATGACTTGAGGAATGGTCGACATAACTTCCGGTCAGGATATGAGCTTGGGTGAACAGACTCGTTTTACCCCTCCGCCGAGCATAATTCCATTACATTGTTGATTCCATTGTTCATGTGTATGGTTTATGCATTGCATGGGGAGGTGGGGTTGTAAAGCTCATACTCGTACATATAACCAAATTGTATGCTTTAGCAATTGACTCTCGTTGCAGTATGAATATTTGAGGTAAATGTGCAAAATTGATACACCAGCCAATATGATGTTTAAAAAAAATGAATTACATTTTGGAAACTTGTTGTAGCTTGTATCAAGGTTTAGGGCAGCGGGAAACTGCACTATGCAAAACATACATAAATATAGCTAACAAAAGCCAAAGCTAGAGGTACACTGAATGAGTCACGAAAACTTTCAGTAAGGTTAGCCATATGCTTACATCTCTTACAGGATTTCTCAGACGAATGATGATACTTATGTGCTGGATCCAAATACTGACGACTTTTCCCTTCATTAGATTAACAAGTGGATTTGATATTTCGATTAATTTTTAGCATCCCCCGAAAAATAACGATTGTCAAGAGTATGTTTTTGATAATAAAAAACGCATACATTACAGTAGAGTAGACTCTACGGGACTTGAATGTGGTATCTTTTTGAATATTACGGTTATTACTGGCATGAAATAGGCCGTATTAAAGTGTAGCAAAATTATCAATGAGCTGTTTTATTACTATAATCATAATTTATATTCGTTAGTTGTTATCGTCTGAAAGTTTGATATTATAATTTTTCTTCGTAGTAAATACCGACTACAAGATTTATGGGACCTGACATAAATCTTGCCATTTTTATATATATGAAAAAGGAATGGATTACCATATTCTGTTCAATTGCTTAAAGAAAGCCGAAACTAGTCGTCGCGTCCCATGTCCCATTACGCAAAAAAAGTGCGGCTTACCTACTTAAACTAGTGAAACCAAACAATTTCATAGTTGACCGAGCAACATAACTATATAAATAGAGAGATGTCAATTTTCCTCAGAAGAGTTAGAAAAGTTATTGTTTGCCAATATATCCAAAGTATTCTTTAAAGTTCCTCCCTTTGACTTTTGCTTTTTACTCGTCAATGGATTACATTGGTTTAGCTAGCAGACACATGAAAACTTGGATAACTTTCCAATTCATCGCTTGGAAAATATACCTTAAAAAACCATCAAAATGTTTATTATCTTTAACCATCGCAAAATTGAACTATCCTTGCCATTTATAATTCAGAATGGATTTTAACTGAAAGTGTGCTAAGGAGCCTTCTGAAATTGACGATAAATAATTGTTTCACTTAAGATGCTTATGTTATGAATGAGGTTGTCTTCCGAGGACAAAAGCGAGAGGCAATGTTTTTTACAAAGATAAATTAATAAGTTCAACGAAGCGTTTAATTAGTATTTCAGCACGTGCCACGTGGAAATCGACTTCCTAAAAAACGATTGACATTTCACAATAGATAAAAGATGATTCTCATTTATTATTACATACGTTAATTTTAAAATATAAAAAATGAAAGTTTCGTAATAGTAAAATTATAAATTATACTACATAATCTTTAATTAGGGTTTTCCATTAAGGAGGTTTACCCCTCGCATCCTCAACTTATTTTTTTACACAATAGATTTCTATGCATGCAACACAAGTATTTTGTAAAGTTTTACGGTAAGAAGAAGTGTTCTAAAAATCGAAACAATGTTATCAACACAAACGAAAAAGTATGGTTGAAAATGTAAACCCGATTTGTGTTCCTATCGAATTTGTCAATATGCCAATTTAAGTTTATTCGGGAGCTCTGTCACTGTCCAGATTCAGAAAAAAAAAGTGAATTCCATCAGGACTATTTAAAGAAGGCACCTAAATCCGCATCCGGTCTGAGCTTTCTTCACAAATCCTTTGTATTTTCTAAACAAATTGAAATGTCATGTTTGTTTGGGTATGCCACAAATATGTCTCCGTCACAAATATGTAAATAAAAATGTATTCTAAAAATGTTATCATGCATGCAATTGAACATATAAGAACGAGAATTTATTGGTATAGTTGGGGTGAATCAGTACTCCACAAATTTTACAGATTGGCCTTAAGCCGCTTTGAGATTTCCTTCCAGTCCGAAGTTCTCTCAAAGGCTGCGGGCGTTTGTGACATGGCCAAATACAAATTCTTATAAACCATCCCGTCCGACTTGCCTAACGCAGAGTTCAAAATGAAATCCGGTGGACTGATGGCATCAACCAAAGCCACAGCTTCACCTTTTAGCATAGTACAAAGCTCTAGAATAGCCTCTCTCATTATTTCCGCACATTCTGGACCATGACAGTAGCCACCTTGATACAAAGTGGCCAGGTGTTTCTCCAAGCTCCAGTAGCCATAAAGTAACATCAACTTGGTTAGAACTCGCCTGATATCTTCGGGCAAATCAGATTCTCCCCTTTTCTTCTGTGCTACTGGTGAACAAAGTCCATCCCAAAAACGCTCCAGTGCGTAGTGCTCAAAGAATGCAATGGATAATGTTCTGGCTCCATAAACCTGGGAGTCATTTCTTGCACTGAATGTATCCTTGCCGGATTGTAGGTTTGAGTGAAACTTTTCAGAGGATGACTGGAGAAGATAGCAAACCAGCCATTTACGCTTTCAGCAAAGTTTCAGGGTGAAGTAGATCTTCCACAGTTCTTGATTGAAAAGTTTCTCCCATCCTGATTGAAGAAGGAAGAAAACTTAATGTGTTTAATGGCATGTTCCTTTTCATCTCATCCCGTTTGGGATTTGACCACACTGTGATGAGCCAGTTGCTTGCTTGTTGGAGCAATACGTTGTTGTCACCCCTGCAATTTTTAAAATAATACTGTTAACAAAACTTATTTATCTATAATAACAAAAAAAAATCAAGTAAAATTATTTGGAGAAGAAAAAAATTACTCGTAAGTGCAGTTAGCATCGTTGTCATCTCGGAGTTTGCCAATTCCTGCAGTTCTTAGATAGCCGTGACCGCCACATGCCTCCCTATATTAAAATTTAAGCCTTTTATGCCATTTTTTGCTTGCTCGACTGAATGTTTTTTAAACAGAATTTCAAAATACACACCGGCTTTCCTGTATAGCGTCCCTGGCCAGCCAACTGCTCAATGGTTTGGCAGTCGCAGACAAAACATGCATTTCAATCCCCATTGTCGCCAAAACATCCTTGTCCATCACAGGACTAAATTGCTGCATTAAAAAATTGATAAAATCCTTGTACAACTGGTCCCCAATAAATTTCATTACATAAGCCCCAGCCAGATATGGAAGCAAGCGCCATTGCTGCATCTGATATTCCAGAACAGGTAGTTCTTGTTGCTCCCCAGGATTCCCAAATTGACGACGGACAGCGCTGTAGCGTATTGAGATTGTCAAAGCGGTGGCCATATTTGCAGCGCAAAATTGAACAATTCCGGTCCGAGCAGCGGATAGATTTCCAAGTGATGCTCCTGTACAAATGTAAAATTAAGTGCTAAAACATTAAATAATGATCATTCAAAATATATGGCGCCTCCAAGATTGCTTTACAAGGGTACCGAATCTCTTATTTGGGTCCTTCAAAGCCGATACATAACGACCATCTGGAGTAACCTTTCCGGTTTTACTCAACAGACACTCCCGTCCAATGGCATAGTTGTCAAAAATCATTACCCTAAATGAAGACAAAAACACATTATTTGAGGCATAAATCATCCAGCCATCTCTTCCTACCTGTCTATTAATTATTACTCTTTTAAATTACCCATTATCCAAACCATTTAACCCTACTTTCTCCCCCATATCAAAAATCGTCACACCCGGGTAAGTAAGGAAATTGACTGGATCCCTTATAGGAACAACAAACCCATGAAGCCCGTGACATTCCCCGTCTTGCGTGTATAACTGCGCCATAACGAACGCATGTGTCGCAGTTTTTCCTGTTTGGGGTATAGAAAAAAATTGCTATTCGTGTGAATCCATAACTCTCATACCATAATATTTGCTTAACGAACACACAAGAGAAAAATAACGCCAATCAAGCGTAAAATAATATTTAAATAACCATCATTATTTAAAGTGTACACTATATACTGACTGACCCATATTAGCTGCCCAACATTTGGCTGCCTATAAAAATACGAAACCCAATTTCAGTTCAAAGTAAATATTTATATTTGTTGTATTGATTTTGTTAGGGAAAAAAATTGCTATATACGCACTTCAAAGTCTGGACAATGCAGAATGAACTTTTGCTGTTGAGCATCATAAGTAGCTTTGGCTCTCATTCCCCGGGTATTTGTTCCATGTCCTATTTCTGTCAGTGCCACGCAGCCAATTAACTACACATAATGTCATAAAATTTTTATGCTGGTGCGTGCCATCCGAAATAATGAGGCAAATATATAACTATCTATGTGCAATTTCGTTTCTTTTGTCTCTCTTGACAAATTACCTGCAATTTATATGCTGCCTCCAGAGCATCGAAATGATAGTCATTTGAAGCTTGCCCACGTACAGCATTAGTGAAGAAGTCCATTGTAACGGCACGTCTTGTAGCTAAAGACCAGTCAAACTGGCCTAAGCACACGTTCAGAGCGTTGGTCTGTATAATTTGACGGATGGATTAACCATTGTTCGAGCTTATTGAGTTTGATTAGTTCGGCCGATCTGTCCATTTCATATATGTCCTTACTAATTAAATTAGAGTTTGTCAAATTACCAACATTGGATCACCAACTTCTCCACTGCTTTCTCCCAAAAAATCATGTTCTTGTAGTCGGAAGACCTGCTCCAGAATTGCTATACGCTCATCCAGTAGCGTTCGTTTTATAGGAGGAGGGGCAAATATCGGATCGTTTTCCAAAACGTTCCAAACTTTATGCTAGACAATGAAATATTTACAATGTGCAAACATGGGATTATGTAGGTTAGCTGGGATTTTTCAATTTTATTTACCTTAAATCTGAGAACATTCTCGTCTTCCATAACCAACGCCATCACCTTCCAATCAAAGGATGCTTGTTTTCGATAAGCACCGAGAGGACCATCAGGGAAGTCCTTAAGGAACTCCAGCTGATGTGCACGATCCTTCAACGTTTGTTGAGACATTCTTAAAAAAACTCCCTCTGATTTAAATTAGGGAAACAATTAAACAAAAATGACAATTGGATTGTAGAGAGAAGGAAAATAGGACTGTTTCCTACA
>JAQIWX010000984.1:0-12288 GCA_034696785.1 Lepidocyrtus cyaneus | reverse complement strand
ACGCTGGATCCAGTTAATCCAAGGAAGTATGAAATCCTGGATGCTGCAGCTCCAAACGAGTTTCCCATGTACATTCGGTAAAATTCGTCGCAGCCAATTTTCCCCATCAGATCCTTGTAATCGTTCATCCACGCACCCACATAAACCCCAGTATGGGAACCATACAAGCTCAAAGGGTCAATCGAAGCGTTTTCCAAAGCTTCCCAAGTTACCTAATTACAATAGTTTTTTTCTTCATAAAATTTCTTGTCTTTCCATGAAACATTTGCCTGATTCGGAAAAAAATTTACCTCCAACAGCAGCCTTTGCTGAGGGTCCAAAAACTCCATTTCCTTCCGGCTTATCCCAAAGAATTTTCCATCAAATTTATCAACGTCCTGGGAAAGAAAGCCACCAACGCTGGACTCAAAAGCCGGACCAGCATTGCATCCATGATCCTTTGTCCAACGATCCGTTGGCACACGTCGAATGGCAGAATTCCCTTTTATGAGGAGATCCCAAAATTCGTCCAGATTGTTTGCTCCCGGGTGTCGACAACTTATTCCGACAATTGCGATAGAATCCTGCAGCTCACGATCATCTTCCCAAGTTGGGGTATTAAGAGACGAAAAGTCATTATCAACTTCTCCGGAAAGCTGGGGTAGGATGTCTTGATCGTAAACCATTTTCCAGTATTTCGTGACAGCCTAATTAAGAAAGTGAAAGTTCATTTACTTTTCACACCCAACAAGTGTGAGATAGCAGGTTACTAACTTTAGTTTTTAATGGCTTACCGATTCCATGATCCCACCAGCGCTTAATTGCTTGTTGTTTCCCAGCGTGAGAAATTTTTCGGAGAAATCTTCCGACAGGGTGGCGATGGCAAAGTCCCTATTAGGATAATAACCGGGTTTAGACAGAATAATTATATTCTTTGCGTATTTAAAAAAAAATGATCAATGAACCTTACCCTGTGGAAACAGCACCGACAGACAAAGAAGTATTGTACTTATCATCCAACTTCCCAAACCCCTTTTGGTTCATCATCCAATTCTTCAAGTAGCCGTCCACTGTCATGCCCTTCTCCTTCCCAATCACTTTCTTTCCATTCACCATCAAATGCTTGAAAATGCTTGTTGATGGGGTAAAGCAAATCACATTCGTGTCCACTTCCAAAGCTCCATCGATGAAAGTTGATGTTGTTTTCATTCCAGCGCTAAGGTCATTGTCGGAGCAGACATCGAAAATCTCGTCGCAGTTCTTCAAAACCAAAGCTTCAGGGGCCAAGTAAACACACTTCCGGAAAATGGTCAAGTTGAACGAGTACAACTTTGCGTAGTCCTTCAAACCAATCCATCCGTTGAAGGAATGATGTTCATCAATGCAAACCACTTGATCGAAAGCCTTCTCAAGCAGAGTCCGATTTTTTAGTGAGAGTTGGGGAGACACCAAAATGACCAAGGGTTTGGTGGTGGTAGCTCGCCGTAGTGAGCGTGCCAAGACGAGGGCCTTCACCGCATCTTTGTCGCAGACCGAAGACGTTACCCAAGCTTCCGTTCCTTTTGTATTTGGGAAAAATTTAAAAATAAAAATATAGCTCGAAATATCCCAAAATCATTGGCTTTACCTGTAGATGTAACTATTTACCTCTCATTTTCCGGATTGGTTCTGTTCCAACAATAATGTGTCCTTCTCAAAAAATGCTACTAAACTATTTTTGTCCACTTTTTTTGAAAATATGTGTAAGTATGTTTAATAGGCTAAGTTTGAAATTAAGTTTTTAGGAAGTAGCAAAACAAACTTCAGAAAAAAACTAACTGGAAAATATTACTTTTTTATTTGCAAGAAGTAACAAAATAAATTAAATTAATATATAAACTTAAATCCACAGTTCCACAAAGTCATCAAGTTAGCAGTATCTTCTCAAGCTGTGCGACAATCTCAGAGCTCAGATTCCATCGGAATGAGTTATTTTTTCAAAAGTCCGTCCAATTTTAATCCAAAGTATTAAAATATTTTCGTGGGTTTTACCATATATTATCATACGTTAAACATGACTTTAATTTTAAATGCTTATGCTCATGTCATTAATTGTCAATAAAATCCTTCTCTTGGACATGATATGCTCCTCGGGAAAAGACTCCCATCAACTTCGTCGCTTCAATATTATAATGATCAATGCGCACGTAAGAATTCTCATTTAATTATTTTTGCTTCAGAGTCCCATTTTCACTAATGAAGATAAACATGACATGTGAAACAATCTCGGCATCAATGTCAATGGCATTTGCGGCATTCATCCCTTAATTAATACTTAAATGATCTTTTAATTAGGAAATTCGTTCACATCCTGGAAAATCCCTTCCTTTCCGAGTGAACTTTTAAGACGGACATTTGACGTCCAGACGAAAATACCTTAAAAATATTTATAAACAGAATTTTTTAATTTGATTGTTCAGCGTATCATTAAAATATGTAACTTTATGGAGTCAATCGTATTGTTCTCCAGTTTTAGGTAACGTCACATCATTAAATTCCCAAATAATAAGATGGAAGACCCTCAGACGTCACCTCGACAGAGTTCTTGATTTTCAAAGTTTGGAGGTTAAACATAAAGGTGTTCATTTAAATACGTAGTTAATCAAACGAAGCTTTGTACCTGAAAATTAATGGAAATATTGGCACGTTTTTACGTTAAGATCTCAACATTTTTTATCATGAATAGAAACTATTTATATTATAGGATGGCACGTAATGTTTGTAACTTTTCTTGGAAATATTTTTCCAAGTTGAGTTATCGGAACGGGTGCAGGTATCGGAATTTAAACATCATTTTATTTTTAATTATAAGTACAGTCTGAAGCTTCTTAAAGCTTTATAAAAGCATGCTAATCATATCACAATATCACATCATTAGCCTGACAATTTTAAAACAGAAGAAATGAGATTGACAATATTTTAGAACCCAACGGAACGCGTGGCAATTGACAATCAGAACTTTTTCCATTGTTTGCATGTCAGGAAGTTTTTTTGAATTGAAAAGATTTAAATTAATTAATTAATGTCCGGAAGTTAATTAATTTTATTTGATTGAATCATCGCATCATCTTACTTTACTTCTTGTAAATAGTCTGAAAATCAGGTAAAGATATTTTAATGTTTACTATCAAAAACAAGTCAAGACGTACTGGGGTAACTTGAGATTCCGGAATCATATTGGCGAATTTATTTTATGCAATATTGCTGGTAAGGAATGGAAGAATACATCATTATTCATCACCGGCATTACTGCCAACTTCCGGACACAAAAATTAAATTGTCCAGATGCATTTTACCAATTTTTACATTTCTTTGAAATAGTAAAATCTTTATTACATTAGTCATAGTCAATAGTCATATACAACAATATGTATAACTTATCGGATAGCAGGCAGGTGCAGGTGCATACCAATTTCCAGAGTTGGTTTCGAATTACATGATTCACAAAATCAAGTAACTTCCTTTCCTTTCCTCATGATCCATTCGTAATTAGCCAGTTCAGTTTGACATGTGTATTTAAAATCCAATCTATAAAACAGGGTTCACGAATGTGTGTCCTATTCCTTTCCATCCCATATTGCTGCAAAGTCGGTCCTCCTGTCCTGTATCCAGACTCTCTCGATCCGATCATTCAAGAAGGAGTTGGCAATATATAATGCAATGTAGCATAGGTTTATCCTTACCCTGCTCTTTTCTATACATACTTTGCTAGTTTTGCTACTCTGCTCTGATGCGATGCACCTGCTGCAGTGTATATATAGAAGTGGTTGGTTGACGTGTGTGGGCTTCTTCAGATATATGTCCATACTCCATCCATCCATAATCCATACTACCATATACTCACCAAAAAATAGGTACATTATGCATATAAGTTGAGAGTGCCTTTTCTTCATTGCATTTGGGAGGTGGTTCGGTGGTGGATGGATGGTGGTGTATAAGAAAATACTTTTACGATTTGCATTTGGTCCAGGTCCAGCCATATCCATAAGTATAGTTCGCTGATAAGCACTATTTAAGCACCAACCAGCCAAGCTGTAAAGTATCTATCTTTATAACAAGCTCTCTCTCTCTATCTCAAGCAGTTTTTTGGCTTGGCACTTTGCTTGGCTCTGTCATTTTTAAAAAAAGTACATTTTATCCAAATCCATATTCCCATCAGCATCATCATCATCATCGTATTTTAGTAAAGCCTGCCTGGCCCAAAAGAAGATGAACTGGTGATGATGATGTTGATTTGATGATGATGATGCTAGGCGGACTTTTTTCCTTCTTTTTCTCTCTGTCTGTATACAGTTTCCACATATTTACATAAACAGCTGAAGCGAAATGTGCTGATGAGCGGAGTTTGTCAATAAAACACATTAAAAATAATAAATAAATTGGAGTGATTTAAAACTAATTAGTTGCGGGTTTGTTCAGTCCAGTAAAGCTTTTCTAAGATTTGATGTGACATGTGAAGGTTTATCGGGGGATCCGGAGATCGGATTTGGGGCTTGCTGGAGTTACGTGATTTTAATGTGTAGAGAGCAGAAGTGTCAACAACCATTTGACCTTCACGATCTGTGAAGAGTTCCCCGTGTAAAAACGTTTAATTCAGGGAGGCAAAGAAGGTTTAGCGTTCTTTCGAAATGGCGGATGTGTTGGTGTACGGGACGCTGGGGGCGGCGGAGTATTCGTTGATTAATTTGGTGAGGAATTATCCAGTGTTGTACAATCCGCAAGATCCAGGTGAGATGTTTTTTTTTGCAATTTGGGGCACTAATTAAATATGTAATGATTGTATGTATTTTCATATCATGGTCTGTAAAAATGATTTATCTGTTTTATTAGGTCATCACGATCGGGGAAGGATTGACGCTACGTGGAGTGAAATCGCAAGAAATTTAAATAAAGAAAGTAAGTGAGGAAATTAATTTGATACGAAGTATTTGTCGTTAACTTACCTTCGTACCGAACTAGTTTGTTGGTGTTTTTGATCGTATTCGAACAAATCTCAGTTTGTTTCACATGTCACAAGAAAGAAGCCAATGTAGTTTTGGATTTTTATGTTATAATTTAATTATAGTTGGTTTGTATTTAAATGACAATTTGCCTGTTGGTTTCTTGTGTTTCAGAGGAATGGTGCTTCTCAAAGTGGGCAAATTTAATTGATGATTACAAGAAAAGAAAGGCTGTTTACGACACAATGGGACCGGCGCAGTCGATAACGATGATGAGCTGGCTCCAGTATGATGCCCTAAGCTTCTTGGATCTTTATCAGAGCAATCCGCAACAGCAGCGTGATAGGTAGAAATAATTAAGTTTAAGTATTGATTTGGTGGAGCAAGTAGAATTAAAATTTTTCTAATTAAATGTGTTATTGAATGGGAATTTTGTCGGTATGTGCCAGCATCATTATCATATCATTAGCTGATACTTTGCTAATTATATAATGAGTGTATTTATAAATACACACTAACTAATTTATGTTGCTGTTCCAGTTCAATCAATCAGAATCATCATGTGACTCCCCCGGAGCCATGTTACAGCAACAACGGTATCGGAGGCCACCAACAGCAGCAAACCCATCATCCTCAGCAATCGCAAATGATAATCGGAGCAATCGATGGAATGGGTCAGCAAGCAACTGATACTTTCCTCCAATTCAGAACAATTTATAAATGTCCCACTTGTTTGAAAACTTTCTCAACTGATGACAAGGTTCGAGAGCATATGAGAACCAAACAGTGTGGGAAAATCAGCCACCCGGCAGGGACTATTGTAGGGAACGTGCAAGATAATAATTCTATAACAATTGAACATACCAATCCTACAAAGAAGAAAAAACTGGATTCTCAACAGCAGCAGCAGTACGCTGATGAAAATATGCGAATGTTACCATCTCAAGCTAGCAGTACGACTACAACAAATTCCAGCGATTTGGACTTGGAGGAGCAGGCAGACAATAGTAGCAACGGGGGAAAAGGTCAAAGATCAAAGGGCAAGAATAGTACACGCGTTACATGTAGTGGCTGTAATCGTTCGTTTCAGGGAAAAAATTCGAAGTATGCGTTAAAGAAACATTACCAATCACATTTTCATGATGGACCTTCAAGCTGGGGCTTCACTTGCACTATCTGCGGGAAAAAGTGTCAGTTTCAGTTTAAGCTAGATGAACACATGGTATGTGATTAATTAAATACATAAATTCATTTGCATAATATATTTCTATTTTGATGTGATTGATTCATGATTTAATGTTTATAATCGTTCTGTTCTAATTAATTACTCTAGCGGACCCATTCCAAGGTAAAGAAAATACACAATTGACATTGAAAGACAGTTTCGAATGTCTTCAAAACCAAAAATACTGATACACAACTAATGCGATTTAATGCTAATTGTTTTTTCAACAGGAGCAACCGTTCGAATGCCTGCAATGTGGAAGGAAATTCTCCATCAAGTTTAATCTGAAAAGGCATATAAAGCTGATTCACAAGATGGAAACTCCCTATTTAAAAAGTCAAAATATGAAGAATAGTGGGTAGAAATAGAAGTTTTAAAACAATCCAAAAATCTTTCCGTTTGAATGAGAGAGCCGAGAGGTAGATTTTTAGTTCTTATTATTACATTGTAAATAATTTTAAAAATAAATCAAATATATTATCATTACATATTCTAGCTTACGTAAAAAGTAACGTTTACTGTTATTTATAAAACAAAATGTTTTTGTAAAAAAAACTTAATAAATATGCGTGTTGACTTTATAAGTGCTAAAAATAATCCCAAAAAATACGAAAATAATATGCGGACTTACATGCACTTGATTCCAACCTGAATAGCAAATCGATTATTGTAATAATGTTTAACGCATACCAGCTCTAAAATTTTCTTAAAAACCATATCCATTTTACTTTTAGTTTTTTTAAGTTTTAAATTCTCAATACTAACTCTTATAACATTTTCCCCGTATGTTGATTATTAACATTAAGTTAGTAAGGTTAGCTAGCTGCATTGGTTTCATTATTATAAAAAATGGCAAATCAGTTTCCGATTTTCGACATCAGGAAAAAGGCATGAAAATTATATTTCACGTTCGTTCGTGTAGGAAAGAATAGTAGGAGAATGATTATAATGATTGATTATGTATGCACAGTACAGTCCGTGGGAACTTCTTTGTGGAAGTTTAGCATATATGTATTTTACGTAGTATCTTACCGAGCTCCTTCTTAAAAAAAAATTTTCCTTAAGAGAACTCAAGCTATGATAGAATACAAAATCTGCTACAGCATAGCACAGTACCTAAACCTTGCACTACTACTATTACTATTACGTAATGCATAATATGTAAAGCGGATAGATGTACACACGCAATACCGAGAGTGACAATAGAAAGGGTTGAAGTAGAAAACGAACTGGATTGTAAAACATGGAATAACATAGAATATGAATAGTAGTAAGTAGTAGTGGCTGGGTTGGATCTTGGCTGGGAATGGGTAGAAATATTTTTCGTGGTCTTCATTTCATATGTATAAGCCAACAACTATGTGCGAGCTGTGAGCTGATTTGACTGAAACCTGGCGTTATTAATGCTTGTTTACGTACGTACTGTAGTATTTATTGTAAAATGTCATATATTTGAGGCAATGCGCAATGTGTTGAACAGAACAATTTGGTTGCAATCAAAACTCTCTGCAAGAAAAATTTAGCGTTTAGACGGGTTAGATTATACATCATAATCATAATATGACATTGTATGAAAGCCACCAAAAAACCACTCACTATATTTATCTGAGTCTGTATTTAGATTTCCTGTGGAATTATCCGCTAGTGTAAGTTAGGATAGTTATAGTTAGTTGGGTTGGAGGGAATGATATGATGGAACAACAAGAAAAAATATTCGCAATGGACGAAGAAGGTACTTTGGACACTGTCGAATACACGCTAATCAACTTGGTTCGGGGTTATCCAGAACTGTACAGTGGACACAGGGATAAGCCAACAAAGGATCGGGCTTGGGCAGCTATCGCCAGGCAGTTAAATAAAGAAGGTAAATTATTTAATTACATACATTTAATAGAATGACAGTTACAGGGGAAAATATCGCCAGCCTACCTACAAAACGATTTTAACATTAAATCGACAGTCGCTACAAAATCTGACTAGCAAAATAATAATGAAGACAATTAATTTGAATTACAGAGATTTGGTGCTACTCCAAATGGCGAAATCTGGCAGACTACTATAAAAAGAAAAAGAAACAGTACGATTCGGGGGGCGGGACAAGACAGCAGCGATGGGTTTATTATGACGCTTTAAGTTTCCTTGATCTATACGGTCGGGATAATTTTAGGTATCTACCGTTTCTATTTGTTCCAAATCATTAGTACAAATAATATATTGAAGAAAGTTTTTTTTATGAATAATAATCTTAAGTGTATTTGATTTTTTCAATATTCTAGTGAAAATTCTTTGAGTTCAATTCGCTCCGCAGAGGAACACTCATTTGATGATGGCAGCAATAATCCAAATTATTTCAATGAAACTCAATATCATTCTTTGGACGGAGTCACTGAAAGAGCACTTATCGCTGGTGAAAGCAGAGAAAGGGATGCAACACAGCCAAGGCTCAACTTAAATGACTTGCCGGATCCTCTTTCTGATTCGAATTATGTATGTGTCCATTTTATCAAGAGTATGCCATATGTAATGGTGTATCAAATAATATCCATTAGTAAAATGTACATTTTTTATCATTCAGATCCCACCTACAAAAAGGCAAAGAGGAGGCGGACCATCAGCCCCAGTTCGTATAAATTATACATCATCCGTACCTGCCGCTTCCTCTTCTGTAGTTCCCCATCTGTCTACAGAACCTGACGAAGGCACTAGTTTTGGTAACGGTATCAATGAAGCCCCACGGATTTCAAAAGTTCGCAGTACCAAAGACAAAGACCTCCCTTTGGCTGGCCAGGAGTTAGCTGTAACAACCCCAAACGCAGACCCACATTACCACTTTTGTATGTCGCTGGCAGAAAGATTTCGACAGATGGATGCTGGTGCAGCGACCTACCTTCAAATGAAAATTATGGAGCTTCTACTAAAAACCGAATACCCCAATGAATACCAAAAGAGACGAAATGACAGTTAATTTTTTAAACAATTAATTCAGATTCAGATGCGCAATGATTGTAAGTATATAGATGTTACGTGACTTACTAAACTATCGAATGTTTGTTATGTCGGTAATAAAATAAAATATTTTTTATACAAAATCCTGATTACGTACGTACAATAAATAATTCAAGGTCAAGATCACTTACTATACATTTGAAAATGTGTGTCGCAGTTTATTACGAAACCCCTCCGCATAACAGAATATTTCCACAATCATTAAAAAGTAATATACAGTAAGCTTAAAATTTAAACTTTATCTTTAACATGTACATGTATTATAAATCTGAACATCTTAATCACTTAAAAGTACTGCTTGTTAGTATATGTAATAGGTAAGTACTAAAAGGAGTTGGAATTCGAATTCGAAAACTTATTTTTATACATAATGCAAAAATTCTTAAAAGCTATAAGCCTGGAGGTAGCATTATAATCAAATCAGTCTAAGGTGTAGGAACAACCGTTGCTGCAGCACAGCTAGCCATGCAGGTTCCGAAGGCACTGTTGCAAGCCAGAATGGCTGCGGGGGTCCCCAATCCGGCAGTAATGGTTCCAAATGTAGCGCCTGCAGCCCCATAACAAGCACAGACCAGTGTAGCACAGCCCGCGGAACAAATGGCACCAGCCAATGGACCTGCATCCACCCCAGTCGGACCAGTAAGGAGGCTCAGGAGCGCCACCGTCATTAGGACGGATCCTATCTTCATTGCTGACCACATCTTGCTTCAGTCCAAAAAGTTAAAACAACTGCAAAAAAAATAAAGAAAGAAATACCTGGTTAGTGATTTCAATGTTTCCAGCAATACGCACCATTCCCAATCCCGAAGTCATATTAATTCGAATGAGACCACTCTTAAAAGTATAGTTTTTTTTAACCTTTACTCTTCTTCAATAATGTAGCGTAGATATCTATATGTTGCGAAATTGCGAATATCTTTCCAATCGATTTTTAAAGTAAAATAATAATTAATTTCAATTATTATTGGGACGAAAAATTGAAATCCGAAAAATGGATTTCTTTTCTTTCTGTCAGTCAAGATGGAGGACCAAAGCCCGAGCACCAAAATAAAAGAGACCTTCTCCTTACAGCAGCGCACTTCAATTGAATTGGAGTGGATTGGCTTACCACAAAAGACAAAATGAAGCCATACTAATCAAACAGCCAGAACCAATCAACATAACATAAGTATTATGCAAGTGGAAAAATGAAAAACGTTTCTACTTTGTGAAAAACATTTTTGCATCCATCCCAACCCAATCCCAAATTCCAGCAAGCATGTAGGATAGCAGCAGTCAAAGTCAACTATCCAAGCAAGCGCGCAAGCGAACCGTGCATATTATGCAGTGATATCAGTGTGAAGATCACTAGATCACACACACACACACCTTCAATCTATTTATATGGGAGAATTTGTGTAGGCTTTTTCTGTGCTATTTTGAATATTATGCTACCACGAGAATGCTGCGTTTGATAGCTCGTCCATTCCTGTCATATGAAATGATATGCACAACTTATTTGTTTAATTTTAATTATTGCATTTTGGAGGCAACACATTTTCTATTACATTTATATTTCTCCCGTACTTATTTGTGCTGATTTACATTCCAGGTTCAGACAAAGTCCATTTCATAAAGCGCAATGTTTTCAAATAAAATGAAGTTCTTTGTTTACTGCTCTCATTCTCCTTTGTTTAAAAGTAGGCTTCCTTGCATGCTGTTAATTTTGGAAATTGAGCTATATAAAAGTACTATCTACTTTAGTCGTATTTTATTTTACTAAAATGCGTCTTTCCAAATTTGCATTTCACCCCATAAACAAAAACAACAAGGGACAAGAAGAATTAGTAATCTAGCTTTAACGAGTTTCGCAAGAAAAACAACCATAATATATAGGTACCTTCATGAAATGGTCTTTTCTTTGTTTTCCCTTCCTTTTTCCCTACCTTGCTCATCATCATGTGAAGTAGCAGTGTATGAAATGAAAGCAATTTCACTTTATCTTTGTCATCCACTTTTATTAGCAGTGGAATCATTAGGAATCGTTTTTCTCATTTTCCTTCTATCCTAATCCTGATCCCTGCTTCAGCTTGCAGTTTTTCAAAAGGCTTATCTTCACTAAGCCTCGTTTCTGGGAATTTTTTGGAACTATTTGGATTATGCATTTATTTTCCACCTTGTTTTCTTTACAGTTTCAACATTAATGGGATTGTAATGAATGTAGGTGGTGGTGGGAGCGGCGAGCGTGTGCATTTACCCACAATGAAATTTCATTCTCAAAACAAAATACCCTCGGGAGTAAAAGTTCAAATGCAAAGTGGGAGTGATCCACACCTTTCGTTCGTAATGGATTCATCTCGTCATGTGTCAAATCTAATTTTTATTGATGTTCTGCATCTAGATATATAAATAACCCGGTCGATGCGGTGGAGAAAATAAGCTGCTTGTTCGCGTTTTCATCCCAAAGTCAAAAACACAGGATCATGACATGACGTGAGAGAAGAAATTGTTATTCTGATTTATTGACGTGGGAAAGCAATAGGCTTAGGCTTATTGTAAGTAATGTGATGATGATGGTAAGGATGACAAATGCTCCCAAAGAATAGGTACCAACCAGGCGGGGAGGGTAACTTATCCTGATACGATGTTCAACTTTCATGGGTCTTTATCAAAAATTGAGCAATAATTTAAAATTTATTTTATAAGCTTGTCAAAAAATCGACTCATTTTGAAGTGTCCAAGGTCAGCAACGGTAGTTATTATGAGAAATGAATTATTTACAACTTGGCTAGAAATATTAAAAAAAAGTTTTTTGAGGAAATTGGTTATCGAAAAAGAAGCTACGTTCAATATTGAGTGGCTATACTCAATTTTTCATGGAGCGTTAGAAGCAAATTTGCCTCGGGTACGTACACGTGTCCCTCTCCACACATGAATAACTTTTCTAGTGACACTTGACGTTACGAAACGATTACGTAGACGAAATGCAGCCTAATCCAAAAGCGTATAGCTGTATTTTTTTTACTGGAAATCCAATTCAAGCGAAAACTTTTCTTTTAAAGAAATAAACGAACCGGATTGGGAAAGAAAACTTATTTGATCTGGTTGTGTGTGTACTAA
>JAQIWX010000983.1:0-12307 GCA_034696785.1 Lepidocyrtus cyaneus | reverse complement strand
CCTTCTGCAGCAATTTTCAAGCGTTTGACTTCATCGAAAGCTTTTTCCCTTAGGCTTTCTCTCCTGCACCTTATACCGCCCGTCCAAATAGCCTCTTGCTACAATTCAAATCATTTATTATTACCAGGAAGAGTGATACCACGTGAAGAAGATGTGGAGAGAGAATGCTGGAAAGAGCCCTTGTCTCTTCACTTTACTTTATCTTTTAGGGGGGAAAAGGTTTCCTTTGTCAGATTTTTGCTACTCCTCCTTCACATTTCTACTATAACTAGCACTGCCAGCCAACTACGGTTTTGCCAAGGTTAGTTCTGATTCCAATTATCTGGGAAAAAGGATGCTGTTAACTTTCCCTTTCCTTCCGGGGAAAAAAGGCCCCTTCCACGAGAAAAGTCCCTTTTAGTCAAGTTGTCTTCCCAAAAATGTTTTTTTTTGCTATTGGTTCGATTCTGCTCTACATCATATTTTTTTTTATTTATTTCAGTAGTCTAACTCAGCATTTAGCCTCGTTTTACTTCACGTCAGATACAAGGTAGCTACGAAAGTGCAACATTTTACGAAATGAGTATCCTGTTCCAAGCACACACACACTCCCTCTTTCACTAGTTTCTCCCCTGACAAGAACCGTTTTGAGGAAAAGTGATGCCGGCGGCCAGTTTCACTCTGGTGAAGACGCTTCCCTGGGATGTCTCGTACTGTCGTACTACTATATTTATTGTTAGTGAATCTGACAATAACCTCAAGACCAGTTAACAAATATGATGAGGACTATTATACATGAATGAATGGATGAATATATGGACATGTTTTGCAACCTCATAATAACTACAGAGACCTTTGACTTTATAAAAACGAGAAAGGAGCAAGAAACATGGGCTTTTCAGTTTGTAAATAACATGTAGAGGCTCTTTACTCCACCATTTAACAATGACTTAAAAATCCTTTCATTCTAAGTCGTCTCCAGTTCAACATGTGCTCCTTCTAGAAAGTTCATTGTTTTTCTCGGGCTGTTGACGATAGGCAACTTTTTTCCTGGAGCTATTGAAAGTCATCATGATAATATAATATGTTCTTACTCAGCCACCACCAATGTAAGTTCAAAGGCAGGAGAGGAGAAATGGGGACTGCTGCTTGCTGGTAATATTTAATATTCAAGCGCAATATGAAGAGGAGACTCCACTCCACCGCTCCCTGTTTAGGTGAAAGCAAGTTGGAATTGGAAAATGGATATATGGCTATGTATAGGAAACAAATTTCTTCTTCTTCTTTATTGTTGGAAAGTTGTGGAAACTGAATGGGACTGGGAAGAGCATTTTATTTTATTTTTTTCATGATGATCGGAAGTTCATGTCACGTATTTAGTATTCAGCTCAACCCATGTCACTAGAAATAGAAATATGACTGGGGCATGGACAATAATATCTAGTGGAATTTATGCGAGAAAAAATATAATATCTTTGGATGGTGAAATCCTTGATAGAATATGATCTCAAAGAGTAATCCCGAAATTTATTGGCTCCTTTGGGAACTGAAAATGATGAATTGCCCCACTCCAGAAAAATGGAATAAAAAAGGGTTATAGTGCGCATCATCATTTAGATAATAAAATACATATGTAGGATTCTGTATGTATGTACGTCGTAGCTTGCACATTGTTGAGCTTGATTTTTCCAGAATGATCCGGAACAGCAGCAGCACCAGGATCAATTACACACTAAACCAATAAACCAACTTAAAAGGCACCAAACAACCCGGGACTGGGAATAGACCACAGCGGTGTTGAAATCTGTTCGTGCAAATCCAGTCAGTTTGCTACTCAAATTGTTAGCGTAGCGGAGTTAATATATTTACGTGTAAGTTGATATGTATCAAATCCGCACCTTTCATCAGGATTGGAAATGGGATGAAATATTTTTTCAATACTAGATTGATTGGCTGGTGATACAACCATTTCAAATGTTGTTTACAGCCAATCAAACTATATTAGGGGAGGAGGAGGGAGGGTGGAAAAGAATAATCAGACTTATATGGAAGCTTATCTCAAGTAGCTATATTATTCCTCCCAAATTGGCAGTTTTGGTAGTCATCATATAACCAAAACAAGATTCAATACAAATACACTTTCTCCTGCCAAAGCAAATACCAATCCGGATGGTGGTGGTGCTCCGCCCTAATTCTTTGAAATGGAGAAAGTCATCTGGAAGAAATTGGAATATATTTAATTCACATGACAAACCAAGAAGAAAACTCTCTCGGGGGGCGGTTGAAAGAATTGAAAATTTTCTTTGAAAGCCTATTGAGTTGAATCGGGGTTTATTCTCCCGTTGTCAGCTCATTTCCCACAAAGGTATAGAATAGTGGGTATAGTAATGGGGAATACGAGGATGGCGAGAATTAATTCCAAAGTGAGGGAGAGTCCTTTTCAGAGAACCTAATCTCCTTTCCTAATAATAAACAGGGAAGTATGAGCAAGTCTCCGAGATTAAAATCCTCCACCAGAAGAGTTCCCTTTTCAAGAATTCTAAACACAGTTTGTCTAGGTCTGGGAGGGACGGGAAAGGGAAATTTTTGTAATGAACTTTTTTTAAGGCTCCACATCATCATCATCAAAACCCTCAATAAATCAATACTATTTGAGTGGGAAAATAGCTTCGTCAAAAGAACGAACGAAATAAATGTTCTTGACGTCCTCCAAGTTGGCCATGGGTAGATGAAGATGATATGGCAGGTTCCCAATGTAAAAACTATTCCACCAGCATATTTTTGAAAGCCATTTCCAGCAGTGCTGCCTTTGTTCATTCCTGAACAATGCTGACAAAAAAAGTACTTCCACGTGGACAAATGCACGAACAAAAATTAAATATCTTAACAAAGCCACATTGTGGAAATTAAGAACTGACAAAATGAGGAAGCACACGCTTATAAGTATTCTGGCATTTTTTATTGAACATTTTGCCATACATTTTTTTAAAGCACAGTCAAAGTATTAACGGGAGAAGGAATCGGATGTGATGTGAAATCCAATTGTCAAGATTCGGACGAGGCTATTGGAAAACACGTATCGGGATCTATGTACCTAATTCCATCTTCGCAATGAAGGATAGAAAAAAGTGAAGTTCTGGAACTGAAAAGTCTCGTCAGTTATTCAAATAAAATATTTTATGACAAAAACCCTACCTACTTACATGCATTGTTAGCATGCACATATGACAATGCAATGAAAATTATTCAGAGCGTAGCTATGGAAAATAAAACCTGGTCTCAAAAAAATTAAGATCTTAGATGGGATGGAGGAATCATATTCAGCGGATTTTTTCATCATCCATCCATGCAAAGCATTGAATAAGCTATTATATCCATCCACACACGCTTATAATATGAACTTATGTAATTTCATCCATGATCATTTCATTCTACTTCATAAGAAGAAGGGGAAAAAAATCCTGTAAAGTAGTCAACATTTTGATGGGTTCTTCTTTTCCAGGACTCGTCTGGTCTTCCCAACAGATATGAATAATATCGATCCTTTTTCCTAGTAGCTACATATCTACGAAGTTGACTAAATTTCGCTCAGATTTAGTTCGTTGGAAACGGGATATTATATTTCTCTTTAAGGAAGGAACAAAGGTACTAAACTGGTATGTTATAGTAGTAGATCCTTTAGAAGAAGAAGTTGAGAGGATGAATGAAACAGAATATGTGCAGAATATTTCCATATGCAAGCAATTCCCCATCTAAGGATTTTTTTCCCTACCAAGAACAAATGATTATGATAATAGTGATTTATATTTCATGTCTGTTCTGACGCAACACCCCCCCCCCTTCCTGTGAATGCACCTCCTTCACTTCCATCTGCATCCTTGAATCTTCAGATTTCATTGTCAGCTTTTCTTTCAGTATGGCTGGGTAAAAAAAACTTGTTCTGTACAAAAAAAATGTAAAATGGAGTTTTTTTGTTTGCTTTTGCTTCTTCAGTACAACTTTGAATGGACCAAATGGAGAATCCCTTCTTGAACATTAATTTACTTTTTTTTAGAAAGATTCTTCCTTTTTAATTTTCGCAATTCAAGTTCCCTTCTTTCACTTTTCACATTTCCCCCCACTAATTCTTCATTTGATGATCAAATTAAATGAGTTCCTTCCAGCCCGACCGCACTACTACACTACACGATCGGAATCTAAGGAAACCTTTTCTTCACCGCAGAAAAAAACTGCTTTCAAAGGACATGTTTTATTTATCCTTTCATGACGACGACGTGAAGGAGCAGCATGTTTGTCAACTTCAAGTAAGAATCAAGTGCTTTCACTCGTACATCTATGGGAAGTTTCTCATCATCAAGAGCAACAGCCTCCATTATCATTTATCACGTACATGATGATGATCATGTTCTCAGATTAGCAGATGATGATGATAAAAAAAGCAACGGAGTACGATACATACATATAATCCATATATCAGGAAGTGTTGGTGGAGAAATATATGATTCTACTCTCTAATCGAGTCCCTTGATGACGCTCCAAAGAATGGGGGGAACTGGCAGATGATTAATAGACAACAAATTGGAACTTGGAACTTACTTTTACCCTTATCTAAGGTATGTATATTTTCGACATGATGAACATGATTTTGCGTATGGTGAACAAGGTGTGTATGCAGACAATCGTTTTGACAAGGTGATTGTGTTAGATCTGTACAGACCTTTAAGCAGCACAACCAATCTATCTTCCATGGAATTTCTGATATTGTGAGATGTTTATTAGTAAAAATGTGTAGGACAGATAAATAGTTTTATTTTCAGAGAAGCCCCCCAACAATCTGGTGCGTATTCCGAATATATTAGCAAATGCACCTCGATATTCAATCAGTTTCGCTAATTATAAATTATGTACTAAAAGTAATTGTAAAATAGCGATTTAGCTAAAGAGAGAGTATTCTGAAACACTAATATTTTTTGTGATAGTCTAATTATATTCCATTTCCAATTGTTGATTCGACGATCAGCGTCGATACAAATCCTTTTAGTTAGAATAAGAAATCAAATCATAAAACCTGCTGCTACCCATTCAGCATTTATCTAATGACTTTAGTATTTCTCTTTTGAACATTCTGCTTTTATTTTACTCGTGGTCCATGGAGATTGCTACAATTTTTTCCGAGCCTTGTGCGTATGTTGTTGCAATGAAAGCAGGAAATGAAAAGGATTGTACAAATAACTTAACCAAACGATTACATTTACCAGCTTTACTCATGTTAAAGGAGAACCAATAAAACCACCCTTCTTCTTCTTCACCCTTCCCCAATTCCAGCACTCAAAAACTTATTGACGCATGTGAACACAGCATTACCATCAGGCTGATCATCGGCAATGCAATCAAAGTAAATTAGAGAAAATGAAACCGCAACCGTTAATATGTAATAAATACTAATTATTATTAGTAATTCAATTGGCCATATCATGTCGTCCAAGAAAATCGAAAGAGGCAGGAATGCCATGTCATTTCTACGGTTCTTGCTAGCAAGAATCCCAGGTTTTAACAAAGATTCCATGCATGTATATTTAAGCTCAACAGATTAGTTTCGTCATTCATGTGACAGCTTTCATTAAGGGAAGGAGCTCATCATCGGTTTCAAGCAACTTTCTCATATTGCCCCTAAAACATATAATTAATTACCTTCTACAACAGTGATGATGTTGGCCCCTAAATTCATCAATGCCCGACCAATAACTCCCTTCTTTACTTACATAATTTCCGCTGTTCATTCGATCACAAGTTTAACTTTTACAAAGCGACAGGACATTGCTAAAGTGGCGCCAAGTGATCAGGGAGAAGATGAAAATGAGGCCAACAAGGATTCCATCACCTCATCTGAACTACCGAAAGATAAAGATAAGTAAATACATAGTACATAGGCAATCCCCAATATATCATTTAAATGACACATCATTATCTAAGCTATAAAAATTAGTTTAGACATTATTTTTATACATGAGGATAAACAGACAATGCTTGATCCATCTAACATAAAACGGCATCACAGGAAAATCCAGACAGGGTGAGGACAACTGTATTGATGTAAATCGTAACAAGAATATTTTATTTTTATTTTTTAGTTGCAAATATTGGTTAGGTAATACAACATGTTATGCATTTGTAGGGCGCTATTGGGGCTCCCGCTGGTTCCCATTGGGGCTCTCATAATTCAAAACATAGTAGGCCTTCTAACGGTCCTTGAGGGTCAAAGGGAGGTGCAGGAGCTGGAGATGCAGGTTTTAATTGCAGGGGATGTCGCAAGATTAATTGAGCATTTGCAATGGGAAAGGTCGGAGGTGGCCTTTTTTATTTTTTTGAATGGAACGACAGTCAGGTTGAAATTTATTGTAATAATATGTAGCATTTACCTAATCATGTGAGAAATGGTATTTCTGTGTCAAACAGTTATTAAATATTTTTTTTGCATCTTCAAAAGGTCAAATCTAACAGATCGCTTTGGAAAAACAGACGCAATTTTGGATGAAACGATTTTCTGGCCAGAGATTAAAACAGACACTGCAAAAGTGTATGAGTCCAAAGTGTTCTTCCAGGCCCGTTTGGATGAATTCAGGTAGGGGAAGGATTAAAATTACTTACGAGTCTTTTACATTTTACCCACACATCATTTTACTTCTCTGCCCTCAGGAGCCAGATTTGGTCAAACACGACAAACATAAATCAAGTCATTGAATACTACACCGATATAAACCACGTGTTCCTAGAATTTCTCACAAGTGAAATCAAGGAAGCGAACAATTCCAATGTTTGGAGGTAGTCAATTAACCGTTATAACATTACTCGCTTGTTTGAGTTAAATTTTCATCATGATTAAACTGGCATGTGAAAATGGTCATTTATGTGTGTGTCTACAATTTTTTTTTAGATTTCTAGTTTCCTATAAAAACCTTCTGAGAAGTGCTGAAAATTTTGGCATCTTGACATGGCGTCCACAGCTAACCAGTATTTTAAAGGGCTTCACGAGAGCCTTGCAAATTTTACAGCACTTGACAAGTTGTAAGTTTCCTTTGTGATAATTGGGATCAAAAAGCATTGTCAGTAAATACCATTTTTAAGTTCAACCGCTTGTTAAATTTACCGTTAATTTTTTTCTGCCTAGGAGAATTAAAATTTTGCTGAATGAGCGACAGCCCTCCAACATCGACGAATCCATTTACTACTTTGAATCAATGTCCAGCTTTATGGTGGAAATAAGGAAGTTGCAGCAAATGATAAGATCTATTATAAAGTATATTTTTTTCTATAAATGTTTTGCAATGGTGTAAATTACGTAATTACGAAATAAATGTGTTTCAAATGAAACAGCCACGTTCCTAAATTTTTCCAGGGAAACCGTGAGTGAGAGCCTGCGAAGAGCAAACAATGAGGCATTCTTAGTCATTTTTGTTGTAAGTCTGGTTCTTGTCCTCGCTCCCGTCATTATTCTTTTAGTGCATCGGGCCACGAAAACAATTCAGGTTAGTCTGATTTAAAATTATTCTGACTAGGAAAAGTAAAATTAGGAACTATATTTTCAATATTATTTTCCTGTTTCCCTATTAAAACTACCTGATTGAAAAAACGCAGGTTTTTGCAGAGCACCTCATTCAAAAGGCGGATGAACTTCGTGTGGAGAAGCTAAAATCAGATCGGCTTCTTTTTCAAATGCTTCCACCCAGCATTGCTCAAGAGCTAAAGCAGAAGCGACAAGTTCAAGCGCAGATCTATGAGCAGGCATCTGTTTACTTCAGCGATATTGTTGGATTCACAACGATTGCTGCTGAAAGCACACCCCTGGAAGTTGTCAATTTTCTCAATACGGTGTATCTGCTCTTCGATTCCCGAATTGAACAGGTGCTTTCACATTCTAATGATGGTAAAAGTTTTGTGGTTTAATCGGATAGAAATAATTTCTAATCTTGCTCCTAACAGTACGATGTCTATAAAGTGGAGACGATCGGGGATGCTTACATGGTAGCTTAATTTCTTTTTTATTCAGCAAAATAAAATTGATAAACTGAAGCGTTTTGATCTTGATCTCTAACTGTAGTATTCCCCTTTTGCTGAAAGGTTGCAAGTGGCTTACCGAAACCGAACGGTATTTTAACATTTTCTTAATGACTTATTTACAATTATCATAATTTATTTATTATTGAGCTGTGCTACATATTTTTAATATCATTGTATTGATTGTTGAAGGGAATCTACATGCCTTTGAAATCTCAATGATGGCAATCGATCTACTCCTCCAAGCATCCAAGTTTCGAATCCCACATAGACCAGGTTACATTTTAAAAAAATTAACAAGAGTAAGATTTGGATTAATTCGATTTTTTCTTGTAAATTTTTGTGTTTTGCATTTTCCACTAGGGGAACATTTACGGATTCGTATAGGCCTTCATACTGGACCTGTTTGTGCTGGGGTGGTTGGTTAGTAGTTGCACATTGCCCCTAATGAAAGAACTTAATTTTTAAAAAAAAACTGTATCATGTAACGTTTCTGAACTAATAAAAAATTAGGAACAAAAATGCCGAGGTATTGCCTGTTTGGGGATACAGTCAACACAGCCTCCCGAATGGAGTCTACTGGAGAACCCCGGAAAATACATATCAGCAGCCAAATGAAACGGGCTCTGGATAAGGTTGGGGAATTCAAGTTTGAATACCGAGGCTTCATTGATGTGAAGGTGTGCAATTGTTATTCTTCAGAGCATTTCAATTCAACATATCTGCATTCAATTATAAGGCGACAGCGAGAACATGTACCATTTTATTTGATTAATTACTACGAAACCTTAATTGCTACTCTTTTAATCCCGCTTTGGGGGGAAAGGGATGATGGAGACCTACTGGTTATTACGGGTGACTGGCGACCCCGAGCGTTGCGAAGCCCATGAATCTGCGGAGAGCTTTGACGCTACAACCGAGCCGGCGTTTCTGAATGAATTAGGATAATATAGCAGTGTACGGTGAGATGATCAAGAAATGTCCTTAGTCATTATCATTTTATCTCTCGTAGTATGACATATGACTCGTTTATACACAAATGAGTTAATCTGACGAAAATTCCTTTTAGAAAAAAACCCTAGCGAGTAAAATGATTTTTTTTCATTGCACCACGACATTGCTTTCTTAGCCAACAACTAGATAATAATTACAGCAATAATTGTTGGAAATGAAGGTAGGTTCCAAATCAAGTCTTTTTGAAACCGGGATATTTTTATGGTTTGAAATGTTTCATGTGATGTTTCCCAGTTAAGTTGTATCGAAAGGACATTCTACGAGCTACATATTTTATGATTTTAAGTGTTGCTTCCGTAAGTGGGGTCTCAGATCTCAGACGCCCAAAGTTAGTAAAATTGTAAACTTGAGGAAGGATGCTTTTCGGCAAGTACAGCGTTGCTGTTGTTACCTTGGCGGGGGCATAATAAGATTTGAATTGGATTGTAATGAGAGGAGCAGGTTTTTGTTGTGATTGAGATTTAGATTTGTAAAAAAATAAAATTGTCGGATAAGTCAGACTACGGTTAAATTGTAACGTTTTTTTGTGGAGTTAATGCCAGTAAACTATATTGTTGTTATTGAATAAAACTGTCTAACAAGCAACTGTGATTGTTGCCGTATCATTTTAATTAGCTGTTAAACGTTATCTCACATTTTGTAGTCCATCAATCTGTAGTTGATAAGCCATACGAACAAATCCAGTCGGTTAGGTCTGGATCTGGAAGTAGTTCTCAACACTCATCTTCACTACTAAACGTATTTACTAGTTGTGGCTGGTGCTATGAATCCGGAGTTGGTGCATTCGAATCAGTTTATCTTGAGAGCTGGTTTTAAACCAAATTCCAACAACGTTCAATTTTTTTTACAGAGGATAATTTAAAATGAAATTGAAAAGATTGTTACGTACGCTTGCAATAATAATGCAAAGCACAGCTAAAATTGCATGCCTAATAATGGCTCCCTGGAAGCACGAAGCGTTGAATCAAAAGCAAACAAGGAATTCCTCGGAACAATGTAAAACAATGGCCCTGTATAATTCCCATACATTATGTAAGTAGTCTACTTACTTAGAAGAAGACTAATTGGAACAAACATTCACTTACTCTCTTGCCACTATGTACCCTTTAATATTTGAATTTGTTTTCGAAGGGGAAAAGTTAGCATAAAGATCTGCTTCTTCTCCCAAACGAGTGTATATGTACTTACTTGAGTCTGAACGAGTCATCTGTCACTTTCATTTCAGCAATTTCCTAACAGGCAAGAGCAACTTTTCTTATAGGCTTCCCACAATAAGGCAAAGGTACTGCTGTTTTCTTTTAGGAGCTTCATTGTTTATGCAATAAGCTGTGAGCCCATTTTCATGAGACAGCCCGAAACCCAGCTCAATTCATAATTTTGAGACGTGGGGAACAAAGAGCAAGTGAGTTGGGTGTTGGGAAACGGAAACAGTACTTGTTTACTTAACAAAATAACATTATTTAAAAGGGGAGCCTAAAGCTAAAGTAGGAACTCCGTAGAGCAGTCATACTGAATTTCAGATTATTGTTTGGGAAGTACTGCACCGTGAGCAGGAAAGCCATGCGAGTTATCAACCTGCTGGATGAAATGCAAATCCTACTCATTTTATTACATCAGTATTTGCGAATTATTTAAGAAACCAGCCATATGCTTTCCTCTCAAGGCCTGCAATCACTGTTAGGATTGATGTTAGGACCAAAATAGTTTTATTTTATAAAATAGAGGCACATTAGCACGTACCTACATAATACATGTGTTTTTTGGAGCATCGTTTAAAATACGAATTTATACCTTATCTATTTATTTCTACGGATACATGCATCTTGTCAAAGAGACAGCCACTTCTAATTAGGGAGAGTAATCAACAAAATGAAAATATTATTCATCGCCACGCATGGATCATGGTGAATGGGATGGGCCAAACTTTTTTGAAGTTGGCTGGCAAAGAACCAAACTATTACTCTAGTAATGGGCATGTTTTCAATCAAAGGAAGTAGTGGAGGAGTAAGCAAACTAAAATTGAGAAAGTTCTTCAGCCTCCCTCCACTATCAAAGAAGGGGAGTTACGGATAAAACATGTGGTGGTAGTTTGATCTAATCTCAAGGCCATGCCATGCCATGCCTCAGCTGAACATCAATGACTGACTGAGGTAGAAAATAGGAGATAAAAAACGCTTCGGGGTTGACTCCTTTTCCCATGTAAGCCTCTGGGAGGAATTTTATCCAAGGATTTTATTGTATACTACGTTGTTTACCTCCTATGTCCTCCTCGTCACCACCAATATGTAAATACTGTTCTGGAGGGTTTTTTGTCTCCAAAACTGATTTTATTAGAGGGGCTGTCGAGTCACCCTGGGAGCAGGCGAGTCATCATTACAACAAATTTCAATTAAGGAGGGAGAAATCATCCTTCCTTCTCCTCCGCCTCCTTCTTTGTCTCCGCTTTCCCTTCGGTTTTCGTTCTGTAAAAATGGGTATGGACTACCCGGGAAAGAATTTACAAAAGAGTCGGATTACTATAATATGGCATACTGGCTTTTGGCAAGCCATTATTAACGTCTTCTTACTAATGTGACTGTGATGACGTAAAGCGTTTTCATTATGGGCTAGGTAGCATCGCAGGGAGAAAATAATAATAAGTTGAATTAAGTATGTTGGGACTCAGCACAGAGAAGAGTGTGTGAGCATCAAGAAAAAGATTGGATGCTGTGCAAATACTCACAATATTCATCTGAGTACGCCTTTGTCTGTCGACATGGTTGTTGGTATACCTTTTCACATCTCTAACCGTGAATTTCATTTCACTTCACACTGGTCTGCCTCCCTCCGGTCCTCCCCTCCTTCCCAAGTCAAATACAGACCTAGTCAGAATAAAAGGTAACGAGCAGGGTCGTGTCATTCTTCTTTCAAGGAAGAAAAAAAAAATGCAAAGCCAGTTTCTCAAAGCTAGTATGATTGTTAGAGGGAGCAAACAACGTAACTGGAATAGTAGAAGAGCAGTTGATGTGATGAATATGATGGAGGGAAGGGTGAAGGTTGAAGTTTCCATGTTGGATCCAATTTTAAAACAATTTCCTTCCCACATTACACCTGTCACGGATTTTGACGTATAGACAAAATGAATTAAAACAAAAATTCACTAATGGAGTGAAAGCAGGGGGTCTGCACTGAATCTTACTTCGTGTTGTTGATCTGTGATCGGACTCAGAAAGTGCGGAACCTGATGTTGGAATGGTTACGTTAATTTTGCACAGTTTCC
>JAQIWX010000982.1:0-12311 GCA_034696785.1 Lepidocyrtus cyaneus | reverse complement strand
GCTAGGAGAGGAAATGCATACATTATTAGCATTACATTGTGTTTACTCATTTTTCTGTTTTGCGTACGGAATGTGCATAGGTAAGTTAGGTTAGTAAAGTTCGTAACACAACAACGTGTGCAAATGAATTCTTTACTGAGAAAAATATTTTCTTTCATCACTTTATCATTCCAAATCATCTATGAAAGGTCGAGTGTGTTCCGTCCAGAGGAATGGCAAGCGTTTTTTGATAATTTCTGAGAATTTCGTGGAGACTCTTTAGCAGTCTTGCAAGATCGTCAATTAAGATTCTTGACATTTCAATGCGTCTGCGAATCATTGGAGGAATAAGGCTGGATACCTGGATTGGTTGTCAGTCATTTCCTAATGCAATGTCATATAAACACTGGGTTAGGTAGCTCAACCCGCATTAACCCATATCATGCGATAAAGTCTCAAGTGAAATATTTACGAATTGTGTGTGTGTAAACAAACAAAAGAAAGTAATGGCATGATAGGTTATTGCTTCGCATTCTGAACTGTCGATAGTCTAACCCCGATATCCTAAGTGGCTTTAATGCGGAATTCACTTGTTATGAATGATTTGTTTGTTGGTAGTGGGAGAACTTTATCATTTCCTGTTTGCCCTTTCACGATAATCGCACAATGAAATTTCTTCCGAAGCGAGCCAAGTGGAATTTCACGGCAGTAATGAAGGCAGTTAGTAGCTTTGCAAAAAAACAATGATGATCTGTATATGAAGTGCCCAGTCGGAAATTGCAACTGGACCGAGGTAAGTATGCATGCAGCATGCTTACATACCTAAAACGATTTGTCACATTTCTTACGTTCCGAGCACAGCGTCTACAAAACACTCCATCTTCCCACACCTCACGTGTTTGTAAACAAAGCGCTGATGGAACATAAGATTAAAGCTGAGACTTCCATGAAAATGTAATCAATAGATTCTTACGCAAGATCCATGGGTTGCGTTAGGTTATTGGCAAAATGACCAGGAAATCTGATTTGCAATGCTACTTGCGCCCCCAATTTAGGTACATTCCTACTTTGAAAGTACGAAGAAGTCTTACATAAGCTGCTAACAAACAAGAAATTTCGAGAAAACGAAATAATAAAGTATCAATATCAATGTTGAAAAAACGTGACACTCCTTTACTTCGATTTAATTGTTGTTCATCGCTATTGTACTATGTTTTTGTTTACAATTCTCTAATTGAATTGACGAAGTAAAGAGAACTGTATACAGCTTAGCTTTCTCCCACGCTATAACCTACTTAAATAAGATGCATGTACACCTCGAGGTTTGGTTTAGCATTTATGCCAGTAGTTTGTAGTTGCGAAATTGCCGCAATGACTCAGGGTTTCATATATAGGATCTTAACTGAATGAATGGAACTTCTTTGCAAATGGTTTCCAACGATCAAGGCTAAGCAAATCCCAAGGGAAGACTTTGTAAATGCAAACTAACAACAATATTGACTCTATCTCTGTGAGTATGAGGTAATCGAGAAACCGATATTCCTAACTATGATCAGGAAAATTATGCTTGAACATCTCGCTGATGATGCTGACAATGTACTAAATTAAACACAAGCGTTGGCTGAATTGACAAATTGAATTGCAAATCATTCTACATCGACATTCTACTGGAATGTTCTCAACGGTACTTTCACTTTTCTGTACTGAAGATAGAAAATGATGGAGAAATTGGTTCGGTTTCTAGATTTGCATCTTCATTTAACTAAATAAAATTTTGATGAAAGAGCAAGACTTGGATTAGAATGATAGACTCTCAAAAGAGGATAGCAATTTATTGTAACGCGAGTTCAGTTGAAAATTTTTTGTGAATGTGTTCGTACTTCTAGGAATTTAAAAGGTCCCAAGCTATGACGTAAGCGGGGCTCATCAAATGACTGTATTTGGTCTGCTGTATATACCGTCACTGATAAGTTCATGGCGGTTCTAGAATTGAGCGAGTTGAGCTAGGGTACAAGCAAGGTGAGCCGTTAGCAAAAATATATGAGCATATCTACTATTGTGTGTAAAATCGGCAGCTTCACAATTTTAATACGACAAACTCACTACAATTCATGCTGCCGGCAATTTTTCTTTTCTTCTTAACTGCTCCCACAAAACCGTTCATTATATGATCGTTAGTAAAATGCCTTCAAGCCAATCAATGCTTAAGGCACAAAAGGACAACGATTTGTGCTACACTTTTGTTTCATGGTAAGTGCGCTCGTTCAGTCTTTCAAATCGTTCAAATTCATTCATAAAATCTCATTTTGGATCCTGCGTGCCCTTACATTACAGCATCACAGCCACAGCAAAAGGTTGATCGAGTTGATTGATGTAATTTCCAACTTGCAATTAATCAATTTACAAATAGTTAAAATGAGTTGAATGTTTATACTTTACGTTAAAATGATCTCTCCTTGAAATAGAAAAGGCAAGAACCAACGGAATAACTAATATGCTTGCGTAAACTGGGACAAAGTGTTTCATTTACAATCGATACGACGTAATTGTAATAGCACAGCACCCGATCTAATAGCAGCGTGAAGAAAGTACTGGGTACTATTTTGTTTAGAAACAAGGTTTGGATCTAACTTGTTGATGAGAATTGAATTCTACTCGTTATATGTGAGTTTAATAAGTAAACACAGGAGGTAAAAGCAAAGAAAGTGGAACTAGAAAAGGGAAAGTTCAAGCATCTAATACACGTACTCACCCGCTGCTTTGCAATTTTCTCTCTAACAGCAGGGCTCAGTTAAATATATTGGGAGTTCAGAAATTATGTTAGCAAACGCAATTCACAACTGGCAGTGTCTAGAAGTTATAAACTATCAGCTATTTTTTTATTTGTAAATTAGGTCGATTTAGCCGGCTTTTGGTAGGTAGGTTGGTTACTCCGCTAAACAAAATCATCCACTTTATTCAAAATTTTATTGACATCATCATATTAGTAGAAGTAGAAGAAGGAAGTAAGTAAGACATTTTAAAGTGCCTGCTTCTTTGGAATACCCCACTTGGGATTCAAATTGCTTCAGAATGTAGTTGTGTACCAACGGCATTCTTTTCTCGGAAAACTTCCTAATACAAAGAAATGAGCAATAACAAGCAGGACACTTTGTAAGAAGAGCTATGATCTACTAGGTATCAATGGTACTTTTCTCTCTTAAATGTCAATAGAAATGTGTAATTTGGCTTCAAACCCGTTTTTAAAATGAAAAAAGTTTATTTCCCTGTTAATGAATCCATTCTGGTCATAAGTTTCCCCGTTTTGGAGGAGTCAATAAATAGAATCTAGCTACAAGACGTTACTTCAGTAGAAGCTTGGTAGTGCTAAGTGGGGAGAAAAGCAAACATGGTGAGCTGCACCAAAAATGATTTCTGTTTTCATATTAGTGTGTAAAATTAAGTTTCGAATGATTTCCGCACGCTCCGCGATTTACAAAATAACATCATTATGGGCTGTTAACAACTAGTGGATTTTGTGAACGGCTATTCTTAGTAAAGCATCCAATTATTCGATGAAATAACGTTGCATATTTTGTAGGCTTGAGTGAATCAATACTTCGTAATACGAATAAACATACATATGTAGTTGATTTACAAAGTATGTATGGAACATGTGCGATTTTATTATTTGAATGGAAACTAGTGTCAAAATGAAATAATTGGGTAGCATTTGTGCATGTCAATCCATGTGCATGTTTGCCTATACTTGTTCAAGTTTATTCAACAATTTAGCTAATATTTTTTTGCTTCACTGAAGAGCTCACTAAAATAGCACCTTTTTAACAGTAGTTGCCTCTTTTAACAGAAGTTATGTTGTTATTACTAACTGTATAATCATCACTTGTGTAGTGTAGGTGTTTGTTTTTCTACAGACTTGATGGCGTGAATTTAGCATAACTGTTCAGTATTTTATTGCTATGTAATATAAGAAAGGGTTTTCCATTCTGCGTTTTTTTTTTGTTTTAGAACTTTAGCGCTCAATGTTGAAAGCTGCTAGCAAACTGTGAACGCCTCCGCTTACAATTCGAGTACAATACGTTTCGGATTGTAATTTGTAGAAAGATGAAAGATTCGTAACAATTAGCAATAAAGCACCTCATCATTAAATTTACTGCAGAGGCAACCCCTGCATGCACTCCACGAATTGTTTGCTTTTGCACAAAACTAACAAAGCAACAAAGGCGGAGTTAATTTTTGATCTCACCGACATACATTTATGTACGATGAAATTTGGGTATGTATGTGGTAAATGCTTTATCTTCAAACAAATACACCATCTCATTGTTGAATCTTAAAAACTCCATTCATATTTGTATTGTAATCATATCTAGATATAAGGAATTGTAACTGAAGGGAAAGGCCACCCAAGAAAAACTAGGTATCTCCAAAACTAGGTAATCGCATGCGATACTGCATGCGATTTTTTAAACTTTTCATTAACATTCGGGGTTGCAGCAGCCACGACCAGATTGATCTAGAGGTCTCAGTCAGTCACTGAAATCGAGCTGGCGCTGACACCTCTGTCGAACTCCAGCTTTGTTTATGTTTGCGACCGACCTCATTCCAGAAGTTGGATTATATTACTTCTAATATGTTCTAATAATTATCTATAATTCATTTAGCTAACGAAAAAATTCTTGGAAATATGTTTTAAGCAGTAAATGGCGCAAAATAACATGCATGATCGAGGTAAAACTAGATGCTCAAAATTCTCAAAAAAAATGAAGGTAACTGCTAAAAATAAACACTGAAAAATTACAGATAAACAACAGGTGATGAGAACAAAAGAAAGGAAAAAATATAACAAAAACAGAATCAACAGGAACAGCAAAACCACACCGTCACCGGTTGCTGGAAAAAATGACAAGTGCTTTAAAGAAGGTGTACAGTTGCTTCTCATCCTACTTTTTGGACCCAACCATTTTAACCCTTTTCCTATAAATACAATGTTATAAGGACAAGGCCAAATTAAAGGAAAAGTAGCTATACCTAATAGCAATTCTGTATGCATAATATGCAGTAATCTAGAGAAGAATGAATGAGATCATACTTTTACGGAAGATTGACATCAAAATAAGATATTATAGGTATGCCTACGAGTATAACCATTTCTGAGAGCATAAAACCTGACTTGATATTTTAACAAGAGACCTTCCGTAAACTAGTGGGCATAAGATATATATAGCTTATATGACGCAGTAGATTATAATAAGCTATGCACAGCTTCTGTTGCCACAATGCAAGTACAACATCAACAACTTCAAAGGGAACCTTACCAGAGAGCCTGCCGTGGGAACGTGTGGGAAGCTTCTGTTCACACGAACCGATTTTTTCACCCCTTCTTCATCAGCAGATCATATTCAGGAAAAAAACTCCACTTGGTCCTTTGCCGAAGTAGAAGAGGCACATAAAAACCTGCGTGCATGGATGCATGTCCCATTAGATTGTCCTCCTCATCATATCATAATCATCATCGCCATCAACAATACAGCTCACTATTTACTACGACAGCTACGCTACAGCAGCAATGAACGTGAAAGCGGATCTTTTCACCCCCTTTTTCCCTAATAAAATCCATTATGTTATGCTTATCCTCTGCATGCCCAACTCAGGCAACAAAATTGATGCTGAATGCTGATTATTGCTATTACGTATTATGGTTTTGTATATAAGGAAATGGGTTGATATATACATAATAATAAGTCCAAAAATAAGCATTTCATGCGACTTTTTCTCCGAGTAAAGTGCGTGTTAACACCAAAGTCATTATCGTTTTTATTTTTATTACTTAATATGGAGCCTGTTCTGATGTATGTAGATAGGTTTATGCATTACATAATATAATTGTATATAATTTAATATGTACTGATTATTAAGAAGAGCTGTCGGCGATGGGAAATAATGTCGCTTGTGTTTATGAATCCTTACCGAACCAAGTAGCCATCATCTTTCCCAAGACATTGAACTTATGCATTACAATATAGTGTTAAAAATTAAAAATTCTTGAACATAGTGCTGAGCTTTCCGGGGGCGTAAAACATGTTTACTTCCAGAAATTAATCGTACTCATGCACAATAAGTACGATTCGTTTTACGTTGAGCATTACGAAAACTACCTCAATCTAATCAGTTTTTATTCCAAGTGTTGAAAACTTAAATTATAAAATTCAGATAATAATATAGATAAATAGTAAATTGATTCTTTTCGGAATACATGACTGATGCTTGAAATAAAATAACTTTATTCGAGCTTTCGAGACTATACCAGTCTCTTCATCAGGAAAAAACAAATAAATTAAGAGGGAAATCGAATACAGTACAACATAGATATTTCTAAAACTGATAAAAATAGTAATAATTGAATTAATTCTATTTTAGTAATGGTAACATAGTGGTTTCCCATATCGAGTTGACATATAGATAAATAGTTTGAATAAAATAAGATTTTAGTAAGGTAGAAAACAAAATGTCAATTAATATTGCGTATGTTGTTTGTCACGAGCCATTGCTTAACAAGCTTTATCATTTTGTATTGAACAGTCCGTTCACAATACCGTCTGTCAATATGCACGTGCAATAAAGATTACATAAATTCTATATCATATGCAATTCTTTTGGGGAAAATAAGGCACACGTTTTCCACAAATATGATGCTTTGTATAAGTTGTATCATTTTTTCTGTAAAGGGTTCGATTTTGTTAAATTTTTAACAAAGGTCCCACTTGATTGCACGAACCATCTTAAGGATTATTTTTTACCCAATGAATTTGCTAGATCATGCAACAACAGAGGGGTTTAGGTCGATATGGAAAATTTATTTTTCATTAAAAAAACTTTATTGAACTTGGTGAGTTTTAGAGTGACATTTTTTTGTTGAAGTTTTATCACAATTTTGTCAGCTTATTCAAATAGGGTATGTACGAACGGGTGCTTTGGAAATTGTTACCTTTCCGTTTCATAAAAGTATTGAAAAGTCATTGTAAGAAATCCATTCGTCAAACTGGAAAAGGAAACATGTTTTTTCTTTTGATAATATCATTTGATTTTGGTAGCCCCCTGCAGAGATTTATTCCTTAAGTCTACAAGTAAAAGCACAAAAAGGGCGTGGACAATATAACACCCTTTTTCGGGATTTTCATCTTTTTGATCCTTCTTTGCTATTACCTTTGAATTATTAAAGCTTCTTTTTTTGAGACATGAACAATTTTTGAGAAGGAAAGGGGTGTTTCGAGATAATGCCTCAATCTTTATTTAACTAATATGTATAATGTTAATGTCAGCTCGAGTCCATTCCATCACGTATAGCTCTCTGTTAGATAGCGCAGGATTAAGAATTAGGATTCCTATTATTTAACTAATTGGAAGTGACAACAATAAGCATTATAACAGGTATGCTTCATACGGATCTCCCTATAAAATTTTGACTGTAGTTTCTACGGGCTGACTGTGAATAGCTAACAAGCGTATCACTTCCAATTAACTTCCACCTTCAATGAACTAACGAAAAGCATTTCAACGGAAAAGTACATCACATACAATGATCATTTGCCCTCTATTGGACTTTCAAGTGATTTGCAAACTCCAGTGCGCATGTAATTTAGCATTAGTATTTTTAAGAACTGATTATTTTTAATGGTGTAAAATAATGCAAGTAAGAAGGGTTGCATATAGAAAATTGTCCTCTTATCTTGACTCCGAAAGAAGTGTTTGCATTCTACGAGATTAAATTCATTTTCACAAGTTGAAAATGTTTAGTCAATCAGTCAATACGATGTTGATTAGGGGAATGAGCAAGTCCACCTAATAATCCTAACAGGATGGGTGACTGCCTGTTCAGTAAATTGAATGGTATTGACATTGCTATATTATACATATACCTATCTGTAAAACAAATTTGATTAATTTTTCCTAACAAAGTATGCGACTATTTATTTGTATGGGTAATCGGCAATATGTATGGACATGATATGATAACTGTACCGTGACACGCGCCTTGAGGAGGGTCTCTCCGGAGAATTTCAAGGTTTCACTAGTCCTTTCACTCATTCAATGAAAGTTACTGTCCGGCTGGTCGTGTTGTCACATTTTATAGGAACAAATGTTCCACTGACTGGTCTACTACAACTACGGTGGCATGATGGAATGAGACGCGGTACGCAATCGAACAAATCACTTTCTCGTTGTATCGATGTTTACGAGAAATGAAATAACTATTTTGTTATGATGATGATAATAACGATGATCGCATGACATGACTCATGGTCAGAGTGCCATACATTCAGTGAATGACATTCTCCTTCGTTTACATTCTCCAGCTTTGACTGAGCATTTACTTGAATCTTGATTGAGAAAGAAAAGGGTTAGGTAATCAATCAATCAATAAAAAATGTGCGGTCGGCCTCGTGAAGTTAGTAACGTTACAGATGCCATAGTCTACGATAGAAATCAATCACTGGGCATATATCGAACTCTGATCGTACTTGAACCTTTTTCGTTGGCTTATTTACACCATCACATCGTAGTCCTGAATTGTTAAGACAATCACATGCATATTTATTATCTCATTCTACCCCAGAGAATATGGGTAGAATTTCCCAAATGGAATGCTTGATCGATTAGATCCAATAACTTGATTGCATCCTTTCAATTACATTTTTTCCATTCACTTACACAATCCAATGGCTTGACCTTTTGTAGCACCCTTGCACGCTAACCTGTTCGACTGCAACAGTGAAAGCACAAACAGTTCCAATTTGCGATTTTTCTCCTCATCTTGCATTTGGTAAAAAATGCATCGGAAAGAAGTTTCTTTTCAAATTGTAAGATACACAATGAATAGTATTAATAAGCTTTTCACAAAGTTTAATGGTACGTTTTTCTGCCAAGTGAATGAAAGGGCAATTCAAGAAAGCAAGGAAAGCAGCTCACTCACAGTAAATGAGTTTGGGTAGGTAGTTATGAAATGGAGTAGCATATCTCTGTTTTGGTCTCACACATTGTATCATTTTCTTCTCATTGTTATCTATCATATCAGATCATCATAAGATCACATTTATCTTTAATGATCGTGGGAACAAAAGGAGATAAGGAAGTCAGATGATGCAATTAGGACAAAACTGAATACATCATAATGCACGATTTCATATTTTGAAGGTGTGATCATGATCATTCTTCTTACTAGGCATGTAAAACGTAAAGTCAAATTAATGATGACCAAAGTTAGCTCGGTTTATTATACAACAACGATATGATAATGAACAACAGTAAAGATGAAAAATTCCTGACGACTATATTTTAATAGTGGTTTATCATCGTAACAAATTATAGCTTGTAAATTGGTTGTCTTTCATTCAGTGATTGACGTAGTATTGACTTGCCGTGACGTTAGAGCTGGTTTGTTAATTCAGGGTTAGCAGATAAATTGGAATCAAATATATGTATTGGAGAAAGCTCTTTAAATAAGTTTTTCACAAGAATGATTTCAAATTACCAGCCAAATTGCTATAAAATTAGGAGTAAAAATCACTGAGAAACTAAAATGAAAACATTAACGAAAAGACAGTCTGTTGACAATAAAAGTTTTAAGGTTAATAAACCTGCTTCTAGTTTTAATGGAGAAATGCTACTGTCAAGTTGGAACTGGAAATTTTGCCTCTTCAGAAGGAGCTCAAAGAAGGGCATCAGAAAGTGAAAGTAACTTTTATACTATTTTGCTATTACCATATCATATCAGTGTTTATATGTTCGGTTTGAAGGTGAAGGTCGACCTTGAGACAAAGCATTAGGTTTGCGTAAAGAAACGAGGCATTTCCATGAAATAATCATTATAAAACCTACACACGGGAATGGCGAATACTTCACGCTTACTTGTTTGATGTTTACCAGGCTCGTCAATATTGAAGATGGAAGAAATTTATTAATAAAATATGCCTAAGCATAAACAATATACATCGCATAGGTATATATCCTCTTTTCCTCTTTTATATCGAATGATTGATGCATATATGTATAACTATAGCTTGAACGAAAATGCGGAATTCCGTGAAGGTTTCTGGAGTGGGTATACGACCTCCAGACGTAGGAAGTAATTCATGTGTGCCTCGCTTCGCTAATGTTAAGTTCTGTGCTGTATCATCCTCCTATTCCAAAAAATGTAAACAAGGCAAGAGGAGAAAGTAATTTTTCTGAAATTTATTAAAAAAATTCACCGGAAAATAACCTTCAAGGGTAATCCGTTTTTTTAGAGTCATCGTTATGCAAATTATATTTTCCCGCAAACAAAACATACACATGGTTCGAGGTAATTTGCAAGAAAGAACAACAAATTGACCTTGCCATTGCCATCATTAAAAAATGTAGCTTCTTGTTATATCTCTAATAACAAAGAGAGCCTTCGGATTCGGCGAACCTTCAGATTCTGATTCTGATACAGCCTAACTACACGAGATACATAGGAAATGACTTTGCATCAATTCATTTTTCACATCCAGTTTTACCTCCTTTCATAAGTCTGGAGTTTTTTAAAACGTTTTTCCTGAGCAATCCACAACGCAATAACCTGTAATAATCTTCTGCTAACGGAATTAATTCACATCCCAACGATAATCATCAATTTACTGGAAAGTGGGCATCCAAACATGCCTCCTCATGATAATGTAAAATGATGGCACGGTTCAAAAAAGCAGTTATACTTCTTGAGTCGACGACGATCAGATGATGGCACTTGCCAACCGGACCAAGAAGGGAGCCTTCTTTCTAGCAAACAAAAAAGCTTGAAATTTTATTATGCATAACATACCCTCCAATGATTACACAGAAGAATGAAGTCAATGAGGATGATTATCATCATAAAGATCATTCATGAAATTATTAAGACTACACTTAAGATTCTCAGCTTTATACTTTACAGGAGCGGCTTGGTTGGTAGTTCCCTGGTAGTAGAATGGGCTTCAAGAATGCTATTCAAGAAACAATGTGTACTGATAGTAATGATAATAATGATGATACTCAATTCCTGTTTGAGCATTAAATTCGCTGCTTGAGAGCCACAAACTTTATTGTGATTATTATTACCCATGTCTTTGATTCATCATTGCATTGGAGGAAAAGGAAAGAGAAGAGAAATGAACGACATTGTACACATAAAAAACTAGCCTTACCAAAACCAAAAAGTTTTTTTTTATTTGTCGACAAAAGGAAACAATTCCAGCTAAAAACGTAAAGAATTCTTTTTCCTATTCTACTGAAGCAGATGATGTTTGTCATGAGGTAATGATGATAAAAAGATGGTAATGCGGAGGGAAACGGCTTGTTATATTCATGCTTAACCTGCACTTTCCTCGTCGTAACTTCATTCTCCGTAGATGCAGATACTTTTCTCTGGTAACAATCATATTAGGTATATAGCAACCGAATGGGGCATGAATTCATAAAGCAATAATCATCATAATAATGTGTCTGTCTACTTTTTTCACACACATAAATACACATATCATAGCAAGCCAGATCATAAGCTCCGACTCCGCCGGTGCACTGTGCAGTAGCATCTCCTTAGTTTTGAGCTGAAGTAAATCCATGTGTAAGCAACATCTCTCTCTTTTTTTACTATTATCCTAAACTAGAGTCATTTTATGAGACAGGGATGAATATCAATGTTATCGTATCGTGGAGATATTTCCATACATTTTTTTCCACTTGAATGTCACTGTTTGACAGTTAGCATTGATGAACACTCGCATTTCACATGCCTCCTTCAGAGAAATACCATTTAAAATTATACGCAAGGAATTTCTTACAAGAGTGCTTTGCATTTCATTGTTTTGAAAAAATGCAAAGGATTTTAGGAGTTTGCCTCCAGGCGTGCTGCGCATTCTAATTTGGTATTCAACTATTGAAAATATATGTATCTGAATGATGCAAAAAAAATTTCGGGACTTGCATGAAATAATGGATATGGATAGGTTTGTTATTTTACCGTAGTAGTTAGTTCATCCATTCATCATTCTTGATGTAATTTTTTGGCAGATTTTTCAAAGGGCTGCTAATACCTTAAAACAATCGAAGAGGATTTCCGAGAGAAGTCTTTTTCATTCTAATTATTTTTCTCTTTTGGATTAAAAAGAATTGGGTTCAATAAAAGTTGAACGATAAACAAATTAGTATTTGTACCTTTGAAATGGAATATTCGGTTCGGGTCGACCTTTATAAAAATTATTTTCGAATTAACATTCCTTTAACATTTCCCTTTTTTAAGTCTTGTTATTTATTCAAGCAACATTTTTGAGTTTTAG